>JBBIGB010000039.1:18598404-18612437 GCA_037577075.1 Alestopetersius hilgendorfi
AGGAGCAGATGATTCCAGATGATCAGGCGGTGATCAGTATACTGGTGGTGCTGAATGCTGAGTGTGTGGAGCTCCTTTATCGAGGCTCCTTGTATCTTTAGGCTCTTTGTAGACTGTCAGTAAAACATTTCTTCTCATTTCTTTCATTTCATCTACTCAATATGCCAAAGACAAGACAACTTGACCAGCAGAAACTATCATTTTTGCAAGAACAAGGTGATTCAAACAAGATTTCTCAACACTTTTGTACAGTGCTGTATCTATTTTATGGTTTTATAAAGCCTGAATAAAGCTTATCCAAAAGGCATTTCTAAATGCCTTTATAAATCTGTTTATTTTGCCTTTGGTGATGATGTGAAATGGTCAGAAGTGGAAATAAAGAAATATCAGAGCCGATGTTCCGTTCCTGAGTGGGTGTGGATAATGGTTATGAATTTGTGGCGCAAGGTCAGAGAGGAAGTGCCGTCTCTGCCTTATGTTTTATTGGTGTCACTCTTTAATATTCCCCCCAAATTCCTCTCTGGTGATTTATTGGGAGCGGTTGGACACCTCAGGCGGTTCAGAGCAGATGAGCGATTGCTTTTAAGATGTTTTGTTTGGATCAGTTTACAGGCCTAAATTATTGATGCTGGAATGGATCTCCAGCTAATGCAAGATTGCAGTCACTAGCTCAAAAGGAGATTATTTCATACACTCTCGCAACTATTCCTTTGTTTCTCTTTCCTTTCGTCTTAGAGAAGTCAAATCAGAAAAGCTTAATCCCGTTACATAATATCCGTGCTCTGCTGGAGATCTGTTCCATCTTCATTAGTGTGAAGATGTTCTCTCTGTGGAGAAGAGGAGACTAAACCCACAAACTCAAACTGGATCATTCTGTAATGCAGTCCAATACTGCATTAACTCTTCTACTATCTATTCTAGGAGTGGACCAATGCCATACTCAGGATCAGTATCATTCTGATATGGGTCAAAATAAGGGGATCTGATATCGGTAAAAATCCTGAATGATTATGTAAATACAGACGAGGACACAATAGAAAAAAGAAAAGCTTCAGGAATGCATCCCAAACAGCTCCCTGTTCCCTAAATAGTGGAGCTAAATTACAGACCATTGCACACAAACAGTGTAAACTGCATCTAACACAGAGTCGCTGGAGATTAAGTCATATGTGCAGAACTCCATAATGGACACATTGAGTGTAGAAACTGGAGTTTTATCGTTTACACAGTACCCCCTTGAGGAAGTAAAGAGCCGGTTCAGATACAGATTCAGTGTTAACTGGTCGTTGAAGAGGGAATAAGATGGAATCAGATTGGTGTCACTATCTGATGTTTGAGATTTTTGTATCACTATCAGATATTTGAGGTTTTGCCATTGTTAACAGACATGACAAGGTCGTATCGTGCTGTCCTCGGTCGATACTGTAAATCCAGAAGAGTATGTAAAGTGGTCAAATTGTTTTGGGCAGAATTTGATGACGTAGATGTTCAAAAAAGGTTTAAAAGGCTCTGAACTCTAATGCATCTCGTTCCAAGAATACAGCATTAGACAATTGCTTGAAAGGTCCTCTAAGGAACCTAAAATCGGTTCTTCTAAGGCACCAGAGGGTTGGTGTCCAGCACAGTTTGATGGTTCTCCTACTCAAACACATTCACTAAACCTGGCAATTAACTGGTGAGGTGAACCAGGTGTTTCTTAGTAGGGAAATCATCAAAACCTGCTGGACCATGACCCTCCAGGACTGAAGTTGAACCCCCTGTTCTAAGGCATCGGGTTTTTGGAGAGTGCAGACGATGGGCCAGCTCCGCTGACAGAAGTTAATCCGTGTGTTCTTCTGCCGGGGGGAGGCAAGGGGGGGGGGGGGCAAACACACACACTGCCCCGCTTCCACCCGTCTCCGGTGGGTTGTAAGTAAAGGCCATCACTCTCCTTAATTAGGTCTTCTCGCTTGAGCCAAGACTAAAATCACCTCTGTGCCTCCGCCTTCCTCAAGATCACGCCTAGTTTTAATTAGGCCCCTCGGAATATTAGCCGGGTTTTTGTTCTGCTCTCGCTCTCATTTAGAAACCAGACAAATGAGTATTTAACTTTAATATAGTTCCCCACCTTTCCACACACACACACCACCCCCCAAACCAGCCCAAATATCCATGAAGTGAAACAGAAGGGAGCGAGAGAGGTAGAGAGAGAATGAGTGAGAGAGAGGACGAGATAGAGAGAGAAATCCCCTACAGTCGAACACTAAATGGTGCTGAGAAGGAGAGCGTGATATACGATCAGCCATGCTTCGCCTTAACCCGGGGCAATTAGCCATGTCAACAGAGGAGATTATACCTCACCGAGCATCTGCTGAACGCCGTCCAGACGTCCCGCCTCCAACACAACAGCACTGAAGATGCTGCCTCTGCACCTTTTAATTAGGGTCGACCAGCTCCTCTTGCAGCTCTGCCAAGCCTTAGCGCTCAACCTCGGGGTCAAACCCCCCGCGATCCCTTAAGCATGATCAGAAACTGAGAGAGATGGAGGAAAGAGGGAATAAGAGGCTGAGATGGAGGCCTTTCAGGTTCACATTTTTTGGGCAGGTAGAACTGTTCTGCTGTTAGAAATGAAGGTTTCCAAATGAAGGAGTGCCAAAAGGGTTCTGAATGAAGGTTCCCTCAAAGGTGGTCTTTATGAAAAAAATCATTTTATAGGTGCTGTGCATTCACATTTCTGTAAGAATATTATATGTGTATATGTACTTTGATTTTCTCACATTTTTACCTAAAAAGACAGCAGACAGAGTAGCAGACAGATTATAACTTTTATTGCCATTAAATGGACACCATCATTTACAGGTCTCACCTAGATCTGGACTGAACGTTCCAGAAGCAAAACACAAGAAATCTGGAGAAGTAGCATCTACTTTTGGCACCAAAGATCTGGAACAACTTGCTCTCAAACATTCCTCAGAATCTATTTTAGCATTTTTAAAAGAAGCTAAAATAAGCAATTTTACATTTTAAATTTAAAAACTTTTTTTTTTTAACAATACTTTTTTTTTCTTTTTATTTTTTAACAATACTGTTTTACATAAGATTTTAAGTTTATTGCATTACATACAAGTATGTGTTTATATTTTATTTTCTCTTATTCTTTTCATGTTTTTTGGAACCATGCCATATCCGTGGAGAGTGCACTAAAACTAACTGCACTTAAGGTCCCAAATGTGGAACGCCCTCCCAGAACACGTGAGGATAAAACAATCCACTGTCTGCTTTAAACATGGACTTTACTTGTAATATAATTTTAAAAGAATTATAAACTCGTCTTCATTTAATTAATCTATTCTTTAATTTTGATTTCAGGATAACTTCTGTAAAGTGACCTTGAGAGTTGTGAAAGACGCTTATAAATAAAATGTATTATTATTATGTTTTTTACTGAGCTTTAGTTATTTTAATTTTTACTGAGTTTAACTGCTAAGTGATAAGTTATAACTAAATAAAACTTAAATATTAAAACCTGTAAATATTTTATATTTTCTTTCAGCTCTTTGTATTTGTTTTAATAAAGAATGTGTTTACACTCTGTAAAGTGTCAGTGGTGCAATATCAAAAAAGTTAGTGTATTCATATTCATGCTATTTATGCTATCTTTAATATTATGTGAAGTATTGATTCATTGTCCCTTGTTTTTGCTTGTTTATTTTATATATAAATGAACCATGACATTATTAATGCTGGTTGTAAAAGAAATAGCAGTAATAGCAATTAGAACAGATAATTTTACAGTTGCACTTTATGGCCTTGTGAAGAAATGCCACTACAGACCAGTATAAACTGAACCTTGAGAAACAACTTAAAAAAGGAGCTTTTTATTTTGTAAAAAAAAAAAAAAAAAATCTAATGGGGTTCTCCACTGACTGGTACCAGCTCAATTCTGTTCAAATTTACTCGCTTTTTTGTTTTTCCATCACTAAAATCTGGTTCCTGTTACCCGGTTCCATTCTTGGTACCACCTTGACCAAGGTTCCAAGCGTGCTGAACCGATACAAAATGATGACGTGTACATATTGGAGGTTACTGATTGGTGGTTGCTATTGATTGTCATCTCAGTGTTGTTGACTGAACCCAGACCAGCCGTTCAGCATTTTCACAAGACCTCAGTATACTACTTTACAACTGCCTCAGCTTTTTGACAGTGAGTGTTTGCATCAGGAAACGTATTAATTATGGCAGAACGGAAGGCTGTGCCTTGGTCAAATGAAGAGGTCGGCACATTTCTGTCATTAATCATGGATGATAAGATTCAAAGGGAGCTAGGTGGAGCAACCAAGAATGAGAGAGTTTTACATGAAGGCAATACTTTAACTGTAGTGGAAAACTGTAGGTCTGGAACCAAACTGAACAGAGTATAACCGAACTGGACTGAACCGAGCTGGTACAAGTCAGTGGAGAACCCACTTAAGTTGTCATGACAACGTTTCGACCAATCAGAAAGCAGTGAGGCAGTCTGTTCGCTTTTTCCTCTGCTGTTGAGCATCTCGGGTTCGAGTTGGTTTATTTGAACTTAAAAATATTTGGACAGATCCGTTCCTTGTACCAGTGGAAAAGCACCCAACGTCCCAACTAGCATAATGACCATTTGTTCTCTACTGCCTGAGTGTGTTCTTGCTATTTAGATCCGTTTCATGGTTACAAATTACCCTGGATATTCATTGGACCATTCTTTTGCCTGTTTTTGCCCATTTGAACACATTTTCATTCCTTGATTTGTGTTCGTATCCCGGGTCAATAGTTCTATCAAATTCATTATAAAAGCATCTGGTCATTGCTGGTCGAGTTCTTGTGGAATGGAAGTTAATGAAGCTAATTAGGTGAACTAATTCTATATATTTCAATGCATGAACTCCATTCAGACAGCCAGCACTGAGGTATTGTGCCCAGGAATATGATCATAGGCATTTATGCTGTATGTGTGTGTGTGTGTGTGTGTGTGTGTGTGTGTGTGTGTGTGTGAATGGTGTTTGTGACAGTGAGGGAGGGAGTTTTCGAGAGGCTGGTGAATAATAGGTGATGGTGTTTTGCCAGGCTCTTACTCTAATGTTCATAAATTATAGAGCAAGGAGCAATTATAGCTTTTTACAGAAATTACCCAAAGGAAGTTGTATGTATATTGTAATTGGGTCAGCGCTTATTTCCTGCCCCGCACCTGGGCTTCCAGTAAGCGCCCGGCGTCAATAATTAATGGCTCTCTGTCCTGCGCTGGGTGCGCCGCACCTCTGCCCCAGACCTGCGGATTTAAACACATTAGCATAGCGCTGGTGATAATGGCACTGATGAACTTCTTAATGGACGGAGCGTAGCCCCGGCCCATCGGTTCATGCCCAAGCCGAGGTCGCCATTAAATGGCAGTTCAGTTCTGCATCCGTCACAGTTGTGCAAAAAATCCGGGTGTAGTAAGTACACCTTTAAAATACCAGTGCTTACGGAGCCTCAAAAAACTCACATCTCCAAAAAAAAGAGAATAATCTACATCAATGTGCAAATATTTTCCTACAGGTCTCCGGGACCACCTTAATCGAGCCATTCATTGTGTAAAAGGCAGATGGTGGTTTCAAATGATGTAAAAGTAGTTAAGAGTGAGATTTAAAACATATATCTATATTTTTACATTTGCATTTTATAGCAAAGTTTCCCGTTACATGAGCATTAATATTCCTGTCCCAGAAACACAAAATATTATAAACTGTAAAAAAGCTCCTTATATGGAAAGTTTGTGTTTGTGCTTGAGGTGTCAGCCGTCATGAGCTTTGTTTGGTGAGTTCCTATCTCAAGTAGAAGCAAATTTATTATAATTTAAACAAATTTAATAATAATAACTGCTACTGGGGTTTTAAAAATGGTGTCATACACATGCCCATAAAAAACAAAAATGAACAAATAAAATTTTTAATTAGTGGTGAACCAAGCAAAAGAGCAGCAAAAAGCGAGTGTGTAGGAGAGTAAACACCGGTTCTAGACTGTTTTACACTGGTTATATTTACTGAAATCAGAGTTCACTGATACACTCTGAGTTCTGAGGGTAAACACTGGTTCTAGACTCTTTTACAGCAGTTATATTTACTGAAATCAAATTAGCCCAAAATAGAATGCACATAGTGCCTCTAGTGGACAAAATGTTCTGACAATCTATAGGACAAACACAGATATCAAAAAGGAGGTTGTGTTATTTTCCAAGCTGCAAATTGAGGTGAAAAATGCCAATAATTAATATCCAAGGGTTGTTTTTTTGACAACGGTGATATCATGAATACGTATACAGTGTATATATATGTATGACAGTAACGTTCAGCTTTGTGAGCAGCTTATTCTCTTCAACCATTAAAGAGAAAACACAGTACTGTGTACTGAAGTGGTACTGCCTGGTAAAAACGATACTACAGTGGGCAGTAGATAATGAACTGATGCCTGTGCTTCATGAAGTCGTTTCTTGAGCAAAAAGACCTTTTTTTGTTAAAACAGCATTTCCAGCGCTGTACGCTACTCTCCTGGGTGGAAAAACGTATTGGAAATCTTTATCATTTGCGGACTGGTTATCACAACGCATGTTTCTCTGCCGCGTAATGCGATGGGCTCTGACAACAAGCAGGAAACAATGCTGGTGCTGAAATGAAAGATACCTAAGGACACATTATCAGAGATGGAGCAAAAAAAGATCTTCTAGCAGATCCACTAAAAGAGATGTATGTTCTGTCTTTGTGCATCAGGAAAGAAAAATAGCACGTAATATTATTAAAATTTCAAGATGGACCATATTTCATTCCGAAATGCCAGGAGAGCCTATTGTCCAAATAACGTTGTGAAGATCTGGTGGATAGAGTACAGATAATGTCGCTCTTTTCAAGGCTTGGGTTTTGTAAATGCAGTGGCAGGAGAACAGGGTGCATAGAGAATGGATGCATTGTGCCTCTGTCCTCCCTGATAGACAGAACAATATGAAAGAAAGAGTGGTTGCATAACCATTTCCATCGGGCTGCTATAATGCAGTTTCTATGGCCACCGTGGAGAGGTCATACTTTATGATATCTGTAGTGATATTCAAAGACACCTGTAGGGTTGTAAGCTTCATTTTTAGGTTGTAAGAGTTGCACTAACAGGACAATTAAGAAGCTAAAAGGACCATTTTGAAATGTAGATAAAGTTGGGTAGATATTGCGCTGGACTGGGATGAGCCGTTTGTGTTTGAGGCTAAGCTAAAACTAGAGCTGACCAGTTCACTTGTGAAACAAACTCATTTTTTTCTTCATGGTGTTTTAACAAACATCAGCTACTGCATCTTCACACAAAAATATTTTAAACCTTAGAACATGAGCAGCATGGATTTGTGCCAGTAAGAAATGGCAAATCATCGTCAGAGAGCAAAACTATCCCTTATATTGAAGCTTGAGGTGTGAGTCTTTTAACCCAAGAGAGCTTTCAGTATAGTCTCCGCCCACAACCAGGTGGGGAAAACCCGCAGAGGGAGGGGCTCCAGAGAGCGGCCGAGTGGCTGCGCGCCGAGAGAAACAGCAGCAAACGTAGAAAAATAAAGACTGGTTCTAGACAAATGTACACCGGTTATATTTACTGAAATCAGAGTTTACTGATACACTCTAAGTTCTGAGGTTTAAGGGGGTTGAAGGACCATTTTGAAGCGTGTATAAATGGGGGTGAATTTTGAGCTGGAATGGAATGAGGTT
Organism: Alestopetersius hilgendorfi; assembly: GCA_037577075.1. Taxonomy (NCBI): domain Eukaryota; kingdom Metazoa; phylum Chordata; class Actinopteri; order Characiformes; family Alestidae; genus Alestopetersius; species Alestopetersius hilgendorfi. Next base: position 18,606,129 of record JBBIGB010000039.1, read on the forward strand.
TTGATCTAGAGTTAGCGGGTTCAACTCATTTTCTTCAACATGAGATCTTTAGCAAGTGTCACTTATTACGTTTACCCATAGGCTCAGTTTTAATCACAAGTAGTCTCACTGTGCAGTAATAGATAAAAAGCGCAGCTTTCCTACGATGCATCTGTGATCTGCACTTTTAGTTCACTGAGTTGTGCTTGTGAATCATCCAGTACAAGATTTTCCACAAAAAGTCTAATCCTGGAGGGCGTACGCACTTCAAAAGTGTCTCAGTACACCTGATTCTATTCATTATCTGATTAGCTACTTTTTTTCAAAACCAGAACTCCAGGATCTCCAGTCTTTGAGTTTGAGAAAACCTGTCCTGTAATGTTTCACCACAAGAATCAAACGTTTGCAAGATTCCTTTCTGGCTCTCAGCAGCTCGCCTCTATTGATCTCCCAGCTTTGAACTGAACTGAGATATGCTAACATTGATCATTGCAGGGGTTGCACTTCTATTTTTTTTCCTGTAGTGTATTAACCTTTATAGTCAATAACACGGTCTAACGTAACCATTTTAGTGCAACACGCAACACTCTCATCACGGAATCCCTTTCTTTGTAGGAAAACTGTACAACTATTCCACTGGAACTACAAACAGCAGGCTCGGGAGTGTCCGCAGGCGATTGAAATGATTTAATTGGCCCATGAGATTGACCGAGAGTCCACTAGCTGTCAGTTCACCATTTATTGTGGTCCAACAAGCCTTCATGTCCTCCTCCCTTAATGATAAAGGATGATCAGCGAGAGCCATAGTTCTCACCAAGGCTTCTTTTCTCTTCGCTCTGCAAGACGTCCTGGCATGTGATGGAAATAAAAAAAAAATGCAGCAAAAAACTGAAAAACAACAACAAAACAAACTTGAAAGGTGTTATGAAGAGTAGATGGTGTGTGTGATGGGTTATTTTTGAAAACAAAAAATTGTATCACAGTATTTTTCAAAAAATAACATCAAAAAATTGGTCATGTTTGATGAAGTTAATGAGCCTTAACTTTAAACTAGAAATGTTTTATGCACTTCCGATTGGACTGTTTTGTTCTCTTTAAAATTAAATCAAGCTGAATTTTTCCCCATTCCTTTGTGCAACAAAAAAGCACATTTACATAAAGCCATTTATTTTATTGTCAGTGATTTTCCTTCGAAACCACTTCGCTCTCAGGGTTGTGGCAGATGACATGATTTTTAACAATTAAGCTAAAACATAATATGCATTTTTGGTGGGATGCCAGTACAGGTAAACTGGTATAGATAATTTGTTGTCCAGCAGTTTGTTAGGTCTGGGTTAAATAAAGTATGGAGACTTTTATTTTGGAATTGGGGTATGTTTGTGTCTGAAATCAGTGTTATCAGCTGGTCTGTGTTGGGTTGAGTGATTGGGTTTTCTGATTGGTTAAAGTCATATTTAAGTTCTATGAGTTCTTGTTTCATTTACTGGTAAGCCATCACACTTACTCTCACCACTGTCCTGACTATTCCTGCTCCCTATGTGTTTAGTGTGCTTTTTTTAAGGCCCTTGTGCCACTTTATTTTCTGTTATGTGTAGAGTCTCTGTCTTTTGTAAATAAATTCCATCAACTGGAACCTGCACTTTGCACCTCGCCTCACTTCCCCGAACACGCAGATGTGACACAGTGATGAGACAATACTAGCAAAGATACAAAAGGACATTCTGCTGATATTTAAGCCTCTACATTTTGGTATCGGTTAAAAATAAATTGGGGTTATAAGAGTTTGTGTGTTTGAGGGATGGAGTAAAAAACTCATTTAAGCCTAAAAGCCAAAAATTGCTTGTGGTTTCTGTTCATCATCTTGCTTGATCTTTAGCTTGGACATCTCCAGAAGAGAGTTTCTTCTCTCATTTCTTCAAAATTGATGCAATTGCCTGAAGCTTCACCCCATCCCAACTCCTATTGGCTGATACATTTTTCTAACTGAGATTAATATCAAGACATGCAATTTAGATGGATACAAAAAGGTCTGTGCGAACATGGGTTTAAGTTAATCAGTAAGCTGATACACAGAGGAGGCTACATCTCTAACCTCACAATAATTCACTTGATTGCACATTTTTTGGGGGGAATTATTCAATGTATCATCCAATTATTTTTTTTTAAATTTTCAAAATTAAGTAAATTTTGCCGAAATTGACAAATAAAATTGTTGGTGGGTGTGGGACTAAGCAAAACAAAGCAAAACACTTGTGAGGGGCAAACAAGTTGATGTGTTGATTTAATTTCAACCATTTCATGTCACTTATAGTTTAAACATATTTCCAGAGACCCCCCACTATGTCAATCAGGCAGTGTTGAACCCCTCAGGACCAACCATTTTTGCACCAACAACAGTCCTCCAGTAGCTTCCTAACCTTAGCTTTAGCTTCTCCTTTTTTTCGAGAATGGCCAGTAACTCACCACAGTGCCCCCTTTAGGACAGAACATGAAGGACTGATATAAATGTGATATATGTGATATAATTACTAAACATAACACTACGTGCACTGTAAGACCACTGTGATACACAAAACGATAAACCAGTTAGATCAAGAACGTCCTTTCTTGTGAGGCATGATTTCCGTGAAGAGCTATTCATGAGGAATCTGAAGTTGCATGTGAGCGATAGTTTTCTTTTGAAGTGTTGACCCGCCATAATTCATTTGGGCAATGCATTACGCTTTAGAATCCCGGTTCCACTTGGAGATAAATGGTTTAGGGGGATTCTCAGGCGAGATATCAATCTCAATTTTAGTAGCTTGGATGCACGGATTGTCACATTCTGCAGTTCGAGAGAATTGATCTACCCTTGCGGCTACTGGAACTCATACATCACCAGTCCTTCACCCAGGAACGTCACTCAGATCTCCTCAGCCAGAGTCTAAATAAAAGTGAAAGATGGGCAGCAGTACATTTACTAACCGGCCTATTTCTTAGAAGCAGACTGAAGCAGTTGTAGTCATGCCAGTTAGAGTCATCCACTCGGAAAGGTTTCCTGAACATTTGCAGGAACATTTACGAAACACTCACTGGTGACTTTTTCCATTAGAGCCTGTAGCCCATCTGCTGATGCACAGTTTGTGTGAGCTCCTCCAGACCTTCACCAGTGGTCAGTTTTGACCTTAGTGAAGCTCTTGGCTGGGATATTTTGGCTCCTCTATCGAGAACGATCCACCATCCAAATCATATCTGGTCAGCAGTGCCCCCGTGGGCAGAAACTGACCAGTGATGACTGAGATACAAGGAAGCTGACACACATTTTGCAAAAACACATGGGCTACAGTCTGTAATTATACACCTAGTGTAAATGGTGGTGCTACAATGTAGGTGGAGCTACTAAAATGGGCAATGAGCAAAATCACAGGGTAGGTGTTTCTAACAAAGTGGCCAGTGTGTGGAAGCACAGGGTGGTGTCTCTAATAAAATGGCCACTCAATGGAGGCACAAAGTGGGTGTTGCTAATAAAGTGGCTAGCAAGTGGAAGCATAAGGTCTGTGTTTCCAATAAATCAACCAGGCATTCTTGAACCCCACAGAAGCCACCATTTTTGCACCATCAACTGTCTTCCAGTAGATTTAGCTTCTGCCTTTATTAGAGAATGGCTAGTAACTCGCCACAGTGCCCCCTTTAGGACAGAACATGATATAATAGACAGAACGTGACTAATATAATTGTGATATATGTGATATAATTACTAAACGTACAGTAAAACTACATGCACTGTAAGAACACTGTGGTGCTAATAGTGGCTAGCAAGTGGAAGCACAAGGTCTGTGTTTCCAATAAAGTGGACAGTGAGTGAAAACACAAGGTAGGCATTTTTAATAAAGTGGTCACTCATTGGAAGCACAAGTTAGGTCTTACAAATGAAGTGTTCATTGAGTTCAAGTACAAAGTCGGTGTTTCTAATAAAGGAGCCACTCATTGGAAGAGCAAGGTAGATGTTTCTAATAAAGAGGCAAGTTAGTGAAAGTACAAGTTGGGTGTTCCCAATAAAGTAGGTCTTTCTAAAAAAAAAAGCCACCAGTGATTTGCAAACACAAAGCACGCATTTCTAATAAAGTGGCCCTCGAGGGGAAGTAGTGAGGTGTCCTCCATGAAAGTTAATGCTAATATTAACAAGCCATACATTGGGCGATAAATAATACATCTGCATCTTTGTTGTCATGACCCTGATCCATCTGAATGTTCTCGTTTCATTGTTCATTCAGAACTGCGATGCCACATTCATTACTGCTTAAAAGGCTCGGGCTGTTTTAGGCGCGGTTCGGCGCGGCCTTGCTCTCCAGCAGTGCTGCCCAGTGTGTGTTTTGATTAATGGTTCTTCGGTTCACGTAGGTTACATTGAAAACAAGAACATGGGACACATGTGAATACTAATGCAGCTTTAACTTATTCGTATATTCACAGAAAAAGAAAACATGCAAAAAAATCCATGCACTATATCATGACCTAGAATGTGCCGTTAGAAAAACAGAAATAAAAGTGCACTTGAGAGACACACGCCGGGGGCTGTCTTTATTGCAAAATTGATTTGCGTGCACTCCAAGACCTTATGGCAACTTCACTCTTGTTTTGCCTCCTCTGTTGTTGGTTTTTTTATTTTATTTGCAGCTCTTTTGTGAAACTTATTTGGATTGTTCGTTGATTAAATATACCCTGGGACGACTGACATCAATGCTGTAAATAAACACTGAGGCTAATTTATCATTTCCTGACTGGCTCGTTCAGCATACAGCTGATGGTTTTCAGCAAAATCAGTTATTATATATTATTACATATTGTTATATATTATTATTTCATGGACTAGGTCATATAGTGGCTTCTGTATAATGTTTGAGTTTCTGCTCTATGAGCAGATGCTGGAAATATAGAGTCTAATTAGCTTTTTATTGCTATCTATCATTTACATTTGTTTTTATTCAAGAAAGGTAGTACAAATATAGAACTAGAGAGATGCAATGTCTTGTTTTTCCATCAATTATGAACAAAAAAGAGAGAAAGGGGGAGGGTGGGGGGTATTGGAGGGAGAGCAATACACAAGCTGCTTATTTACAATAAGTGTATTATACTATTTGTCCGAGAATGAAGCCTTTTAAAGTAGAATACGAGTGGGTTCTATATTTTATGAAATGTTTTAAAAGATCCTCTGATTTTTTTCTCATTTCAAAAGGAGCATCAAGTCATTAAGCCAGAGAGATTCTTTAGGTGGTTCAGGAGATTTCCACTTCATCCCTATTCTTTGTCATGCTAGTAAGGAGGCAAAAGCTTTTTTGTTATTCATGGGCATTGAGAGCTCATTAACAAAAAACCACCAAAACAGTCATTTCAGCAGTTGGTTGTACCTTTAGTCTGAAATGCATGTTTAGTTTATTTTTGTTTATTTTTTCAAACAAACAAACCAACAAACATTTCAAACACATTTTAAACATTCACTTTCATCATAATTACATAACACAGTTTGTTCATCTGTTTGAAAAAACAAGTAGGAAGTCAAATCTTATTTGGCCCTACCCCCATCATATAAATAATCACTTACTTAAAAGAAAACAATGAGGCAAAAACAAAACAGAACAAACCATTTATGATCATTTCTTCAACTGGATAAAAAACATAATAAGCAAAATGAGCACTTTCCAAATAAAGAAACTACATATATTTTCTACTTCAGCCACGCTGGGTTAAACCGTACTCTTCATTTTTGTATTTGTTTTTATGTTTTCTGTGATGCTGAGGGTTAGTGACCAACAACAGCTATCTTATGTTGGGCTGTGGTTGGTTACCAACAGCCTCAGATTGGATACTTAAGCGACCAGTGACATGTAGCACATGGTAGGTGCTTCTAATAAAGTGGCCACTGAGTTCAAGTACAAGACTGAAGTTTGTAATAAAGTGACCAGTGAATCTAGGGGTTAGGTTCATTACCAGCAATCATAGGTTGGAAATGTATTGCTTCAAAATGGTAGATCTTGTAAGGGTTTCCCAGTGTACAGTGGTCAGAACCAAAAAAAAGTACCAAAAGTATTCCACGAAAGGAGAACCGGAGAACTGGTTACAGCGTTCTCAATGGTTCTCTGATGATCATGAGAAGTAAAGACTATCCCCGTCTGGTCTGATCTCACTGAAGATCTATGAGAACAAACTGCTGAAGAAGTTCATGCTGCTCTGACAGAAAGTGGTCAGGACACACAGTGCAGCGCCCCCTGCTGTGTAGCTGTAGAACAGTTGGAGTACCCAAGCTGGCCCCTGTCCACCATCAAACATTCTTACAATGATCAGAATGAACCC
>JBBIGB010000039.1:18644036-18654479 GCA_037577075.1 Alestopetersius hilgendorfi
CTCCTTTTATATGTAGACATTTTGTAATCTGTCACAGTAAAACATTTGTTCACATTTCTTTCATTTAATCTACTCAGTATCACAAAGATACAGTCTGATTCATAGCAAAATACAATTAAACTGAAGTGGCTCAAGACTTTTGCACAGTACAATATTCACACTTAACTGATTACAATTAATAAGTCAGTCAGTTCTAGATATTCCACTGGCTTTAGAGCTGTAGTGCAAGCAGGTTTCCTTCAGTTGTAGATGTCACTGACTGTAGAGCAGTAATGTTATATAAAGGACTGGCTGAGATCTAATTATTTTATGGATCTACAGTCTGTGACATATCTAGAACTGACTGAAACTTGGAGACACTACAACTCTGGAGGTATTGATGTATCTAGAGCTAACACTATGGCTCTACAGTAATGATGTACTAGAACGGACTGAAATGTGCTTACATTGTGACTTTACAGTCAGTGATGTATCTAGAACAGACTGAAACATGCTTACACCATGGCTCTATAGTCATTGACATACACTATTGCCAAAAGTATTGACTCACCCAACAAAATAATTAAATTCAGGTGTACCAATCACTTCCATGGCCACAGGTGTATAACTTCACCTAGACATGCAAATGCTTCTATAAACATTTGTGAAAGAATGGGTCGCTCTCAGGAACTGGGATAGGATGCCACCTGTTCTAGTCCAGTCGAGAAAATTCTAAATATTTCACAGTCAACTGTCAGTGGTATTATAACAAAGTGGAAGTGACTGGGAACTGGGAACAACTCAGCTCTGAAGTGGTGCCACGTAAACTGACGGCGCGTGGTCAGCGGACGCTGAGGCACAGAGAGAGCAGAGGTCGCCGACTTTCTGCAGAGTCAATCGTTACAGACCTCCAAACTTCATGTAGCCTTCAGATTAGCTTAAGAACGGCGTAGAGAGCTTCATGGAATGGGTTTCCATGGCCAAGCAGCTGCATCCAAGTCATACATCACCAAGTGCAATGCAAAGCGTCGACTGCAGTGGTTGTCAATCACGCCACCACTGGACTCTAGAGCAGTGGAGGCGAGTTCTCTGGAGTGATGAGCCACGCTTCTCCATCTGGCAATCTGATGGATGAATCTGGGTTTTTGCCAGGAGAACAGTACTTGTCTGACTGCATTGTGCCGAGTGTGAGGTTTGGTGGGTTAAATTATGGTGTGGGGTTGTTTTACAAGAGCTGGGCTCAGGCCCTTAGTTCCAGTGAAAGGACTCTGAATGCTTCAGCAGACCAAGAGATTTTGGACAACCTCATGCTCCCAACTTTCTGGAAACAGTTTGGTGAGTTTGAGGACAAACCCTTCCTGCTCCAGCAAAATGGTGCACCAGAGCAGAAAGCGAGGTCCATATGAGAGAGTAAGGTATGGAAGAACTTGACTGGCCTGCACAGAGTCCTGACTTAGAACACGATAGAAAACCTTTGGGCTGAATTAGAGTGTCTGACCTCACAAATATGCTCCTGGAAGAATGGTCAAAACATCCCATAAACACTCTCCTAAACCATAAACACACTCCTAAACATTGTGGAGAGCTTTCCCAGAAGAGTTGAAGCTGTTATAGCTGTAAAGGGCGGGCCAACGTCATATCAAACCCTATGGATTAAGAATGGGATGTCACTTAAGCTCATATGCGTGTAAAGGCAGATGAGCAACTTCTTTGGCAATATAATATATCTAGAACATCCATAAGGCTCAGAGTGATGTATTCCAAATACAATACATCAGATCATGACTGGCTGATTCCTTTCTTAAATATATTAGTATTCAATGTGACCTGTTAGGCCTCCAGTCCAGCTCCTGAAGACCTGACCAATAAAAAGTACACTTAGATGTATTTCCATTAAAATAAGCCCAGGATGATGATTTTATCAGAGAAAAATACATTGTAAAAGAGAAGAGACATGTATTTTGTAGTTATCAGCAATAAGAAAGCCTAAAAGGCCCTGAGGGTACCTCTTTTGTTCTTTAACTTAAAAGAATCTCCATAATATATATAAAAAAATAAACTGAATGAGTGGAGTCCAAAGTACCAGTGTTTGAAGTGTGAATATGGAGAAAAAAAATCCTGTTCTTTGTTGATGGACTTGTTTGTTGATTACTGTCTACTTTCTTGTCTCCCAAAAGTTCTTTTACTGCCGCGTAATCACAGCAGTTTATTTCTATTCGCCCAGCTGCCAAACACTTGATAACCATCATTAGTCTTGGATATTAAATAACTGTGTTTTAATGTCAGTTTGGGACCGGCACTGACATTTAGTGGATCAGTAAAGACGGGCCTTTATTTGCAGGGAGCAGCGTAAAAATCCACCGGCTGCCATCTTAAATGCACAGCGGAACGCCGGCCTCTCAGAAAAAGGGCCAGGGAGTGCAATATTCATCACAAGATAACAACAGTGTGCAATTTACATTTTGATTAGCACGGAACCGCTTTGCAAAGTGCTCCACGGGGGCCCCTCATCAGCAGGAGGAATAATGCTGTAATGTTGTTTGTACCTAAAAGCACTGACGGCTGCATTTAACACTGATCAATTGCCTCACACTTCTGATCCATTACACAACCTTTAGGAAACATCGGAACTCTGTGAGAAAATGCCAGGCGGAGATAAATACTTCAGTCCTTCCTGACTGCACAAACACTCATAAAAACAATCCCCAACACTAGAAGTCAACAGTCAAACAAATCTTTTTTATTGCCAAAAATACTCTGAACCCTCAAACCACATCCAGCTCGAGGTAAGCAGGATGTAACTACATGATCCAAAAGGTTTAACCCTGTGAACACATTTGCCGAAAACATCGACTGGCAAAACAGCTCCTTATATGGAAGTTCCTGCAGATTGTGTTGACGCCATTTCAGACGTCATGCTGAGCTGGTGCTCCTTTGTCATGAAGAACCAAAGTTATTGTAATATAAAAATCACTAATAATAATAACCACTACTGGGGTAACAAGAAAACACAATACCTTTAAACCTGAGCAAACTTTTAGGATAGTGGGTGAGGAAACTTCAGAAAGCGGCAGAGGGGCAGCGCGCCACGAGAAAAAGCAGCAAGTGCATAGGTGAACAAACACTGGTTCCAGACTGTTTTACACTGTTTATATTTACTGAAATCAGAGTTTACTGATACACTCTGAGTTCTGAGAGTAAACACTGGTTCTAGACTGTTATATACTGTTCATATTTACTGAAAGCAGAGTTTACTGATACAATTCTAAGGTTTTTATCATAAAGAACAAGTTTCAAACACTGGAGTCCACAAACAAGGCAATAAACTATAAAAAACACTACATAGTCCAAGGGATACCAAGAACAAGATCAGAGTAGAATCAAAAGGGGCCACTTTATGTTCTTTGCTTTAAAATAAACAGAGGCCGGTTTCACAATGATGGACTGTAACTACAACTAAGATACAGGGTAAAGTCAGACTTGATATAGACATCTAAATAATACTGTTGTACAAGGCAGTTAAGACTCATCTAAGACTATCTTAAGTACTATTATTCTGCAAAGAATTGTGGGTAAGACTCTTTTCAAAACAAAAGAAATGGCGGACAGAGCGTCTAACCATGCAGCACCTTTCATCCATTCGGAAAATCTGTGTATTTTGGAGGAATTCAACACCTATAAAGACATTTCATTATGGAAATTTACAGAAGAATGCAACAACAAAAAGAAAAATGCCGTTTAGAAAAAGATTATCGTCCGTTAATGGTGTAAATCCCGCTGTGGGCAGGGATGTTGTCACGGTTAAAAAAAAATGTATAGTATGGTTGTGACCTGAGTTATCAGGTTTTATTCATTAAAAACGTTAATTGTTGGTTCCGTTCTTTTGCACTTGTGTTTGTGTTGAGATCGGGGTTAGATGGAGTATGAGAGGGGTGTGTGTGAGTGTGTGTGTGAGAGAGAGAGAGAGAGAGAGAGAGAGAGAGAGAGAGAGAGAGAGAGAGAGAGAGAGAGAGAGAGAGAGAGAGAATGTCTGAGTGTGGTTGGAGAGCGAGTGAGAGAGCAGGAGACAGAGAAGTTACCGATTCAGGTTTTTAGCTGCGTGAGTTGTGGCCAAAACAGCAACTCGATTGTTACAGAAAACATTAATAAAAGAAAATGTTTGGTGCTCAGTCAGCCCATTGTCTGTTTAACTAGCGGGTCACTACAGTATGAAGTATTTCATTCCTTGCTGGTTAGTACAATACCTGAAAACACTGCCGTCTTATAGCTCTCTCCATAAATTTATCAGCAAACCACAAATTATGAGCATCTCTTCCTCTTTTTTGCTCTTTTTTTGCTGTTACCCTGGTGACATAGCACTTTAGACCGATGTTAGCCTGGGAATGAGTTGGTCTTAACTTTTGTGAAACTATCTTACTTGCATCAGACTGGTCTATAAACAAACTTAAGACCTATCTTACCCCATAGACCAGTCTAAACTACTTGAGTGAAACCAGCCACAGATTTAACAAAAACACAGAAAACAGCATTTGTATTTAGTTCGCCTTTATTTGGACCTCAGTGTCAGCCCACGGTCCGTCAGTGTTTTTTGTGCTCCAGTCTTCTTCATTACAGTTTTTGAGTTTTGCCATGGATGTCCTTGTTACGGTTCGGTCAGTGGCCAGTAGAGGCCACTGTTTTTCTGTTGTTTCTTGTGCTGTTTTGGTTATGGGATTTTGGGGACTTTTATTTTGACAGTTCTGTTTTGTGTCACATGTCTTAGTTTTCATCTGTTTGTGTTTAGGGACCTGATGACTGAGAGTATTTAAGTTCTGTTTTGTATGTTTCTCTTTGTCAGTCAATCGCCTCATTTTCATGCTTGTTTTTCATGTCCATGTTTATGCAGCGGCCCTTGAGCCAGGTTTTGTTTTTCCTTTGGTTTCTGTTGAATAAAAGAGCACTGAAACTATGGATGCAAGCTTGTCCTGTCTCAGCTACACCCAAGGTAAATCACAGAGACCGGTTTACCTGGCCCCGCGTGACAGTTCTTTTATTTAGTTATTTCGTTATTTTCTTTATCTCTATGCACTTTGAGATTTTTGTGTAAAATATAAAGTGCTATATAAATAAAATGTAATAATAATAATAATAATAATAATAATAATAATAATAATAATATTATTATTATTATTATTATTTTGTTTCAGGCCTTCATGCCTGTTTTACTTGTGAAAATAAATGCATTAAATAAAGAAGTGTCTAATGAGCCTGCCCTCATTGCCGAGATACGGACCAACATGACAACTTTTCACAGCATGTTGCCAAGGCCCACTTGGCCACATTAGATTATGTTAATTAGCTAATTGCTGATTTTTAAAAAGTTTTCTTTGATACAAAAACATTTACATTTCAAAGATACCAACACACAGGGTACTGTAGCTATATAAAAGTTTTAACTACAATTCTAACTTTTATATAGAACTGGCTGCTAAAACTCTACCTCAGAATATTCACTTATTTGGACTACTTGCCTGCAATATAATGTTGCAGCAGTTGTCTTGATGCTGCTCTTCGTATGTCCTTCAACTTTCTGTCTTTGTCCTTCACTGTTTGCTTCAGGGAACGCTATTTCAACCATCTGTGTACTTGTGTATGTGGCTGGGCTGACAATAAATCCTCTTGAATCTTGAATAACTTCTATATTGTGTCGACAGAGAGATGATTATCTGCTTTCGCAGTTGTAGTCCATGTTTTCACTGAAAGTACTTCAATGGTTTTTCAATGAGTTTTGGGTGCTTCGTTTTGAGATTTTGTTTTAGTTTTGAAGTGTTAATCCACACTCCACACACTGTGCTTTGAGCTCTGTCATCACCGCCTCTGGTAAACCCATATTTCATGTATTCTGGGTTGTATTTGCACAAAAATTGTTTTTTGTTTACCACAGTATCAGCTTTTACTTTGTGCTTCAGAAACTTCTCCATGTCTAATAAACTTGGCTGCTCTCACATTTGCATCTTAGCTATGTTTGATCAAATTAATGTCAGTCTCAGCTGTTAGTCTCAAAAGTAAGTTAGTCTAATATATGTATATATTACTGGTGGGCATAGATTATTTGTTTTAATCTAGATTAATCTCATTGTAATCTTGGAATTAATCAAGATTAATCTAGATTAAAATGGCTTATTTGAATTGTGCAGAAGGCATTCAGAATATGTATGCTACTCCAAATAATGACTAAAAGTAAGTCTTTGAGAACGGGTTTCTCAACTCCTACAGTAAACTAATTCCACATTGCACAAGGTGCAGACAACCTTAGTCTTGTCGAGGTTTCCATTGGGAAACTGCTTAAAAATAAATTTTCCCTGAAGCAAACCCGGTGTCTTCATAGCTGCATCCATGTTAGCCCGTCATGTTTGATGTGGTAATTTCACAGTAGGCATACACACAGGTTCTGAAGACTCGTTCTCGCCCCCCTATAGGAATACATCCGCGCTGAAATATCAAGGTGAAAGTCATCATAGCTTGCGTAGAATAGACCCAGCTCCCAAATCCGTGAATAGATTAACAATATTTTTTTATCGCCCAATAAGAGTCTCACGTTATGGACTAATGACCTGTCTCAGTTTTAGCCCAATCAAAAGCCTTCATGGCCCAACAGTGAGAAACCTGGTCCTAAACCACATCCACGAGTCAGCAATGTATCTAAGACTGACTTGCACTACAACTCTACAGTCAATGTCGTATTTAGAACTGACTACAGCTATACTGTGTCATATCTGGACTTGGTGCATGTGGTTCATTTTTACAGCTCACAGTGAGTCATGCTGTGTCCTAAACCACGTCCACAAGTGTGATCCACCTTAATGAAGAGGTTTGAGGGTCCAGAGACATTTCGGGGGCGAAGAAGATTTAGGTGACTGCTGCCTTGGTGGCCGTTCTATACTAAAGTAGAGAAAGCAGGTCTCTGCTATTGGCTGACCTGATAAGTGTGTATCTGACAGGCATGCAGACACACTCTCCCATGAATGTAGACACACATGCTTAGCAAGCACACACACACGCTTACTCTGCTGAACTTTGTTCGCTTTCAAACAAGCCCCTGCTATTTGCAATTCAGATCAGCTCATTTGAATTAAATGCTGCTCGCCATGAATACAGTTGAACTTTCCAGACATGTCAGACAAGACCCTTACAGAATTACCCATGGACACGAACACATTAATCAAACGCCGGATTGGCCGTTCGACAGCCCGGTGAATTCCTCCCTTCGTCGAGGTCAGTGTGGATGGAGGTGCGGTCCGCGGGTCGCTCTCCTTTTGTTAACCCTGTCTAATTAAAGCCCAAACCCGGCCGGGATGACAGGCCTATTATGGAATTACTTTATTACAATGAGACTTTTAGAAAAAAAATAATTGATTTGCGGGCTGCGAGGGCACTGGCGTGTTTTGTAGCAGATGGCAAAAACCATTTCAGCCGAACACTCTCCAGCTTTAAAAACCGCGAGGTCACGCCACGGTTGCTCATAATTTCATAATTCATAACACTCAATTAACAGCGTCCTCCCATCATCGCTGTATGTTTACAGGCGTGCCTGTAATTCCTTCATTCATTCATTCATTCATCTATCCATCCTTCCATGCATCCATTTATTAATTCGTGCATTTATTCATTAATTTGCTCGTTAAATAATTCATTCATTCCTTCATTCATTTGTTAACTTATCTGTTCACACATACAATTATTAATTCGTTCATTAATTCATCCTTGTATCTCAAAGGCAAATCAAATGAAGTCATTATGATGTAAACAAAGTTATTCAGAGTAGACTTTGGTGCAAAATGTTCTCAAACTCCTGCTCTTAAAATCAGAATCAGTGGTGGTAAATGGAATCTGAAAGCTCCTCACAGAAAGTAATTCATGGAGGAGGGATACATGCAGAGCATCATGATGCAAAATAGTCCCCAAAGAAAAGTGATTTAGTTCAGACTGACTATTTTGCAGCATCAACATCCATATAAACACTCAGAGACACGTGGAGCTTCACTGGGGAATTAAGAAATCAAAGTCTCTACAATCAAACATCTCACACCAAACACTCTGGTTACATCAATACGACATAAAAGAAGAAGTAAAGTGATACAGTGTCCATTGTTGTTGCTTAGCAACCTGTGGTCAAGGGAATGAAACAGAACTAGATCAGATAATGGGAAAAACCTCTTTTACTTTCTTGAAATGTTTTTACTCGCTCAATATTAAAGCTTTGAAGAAAATTTAAAATGACCTCAATGATGAACAGTGACAGTGGTTCGGTGGTGTTCTGGATTAGCGCTGATGAGCCGTGAATATTTACAACCCGCTGGTGCCTGGTGTCTTGAGAACAGTGCGGGGAAAGAATAAATAAATTAATTAATAAATAAACTGGGGACGAAAAGTAAAAGGACACGTAGACGTATGCGAAAAAAAAACCCGCTGCACCATTCCTCAGGAGTGACAGCTCGCTCAATAATTCATACAATTAGTTTCTCTCCTTAAGCAAGCTCTCTTGTTTCAGTAACCCACTTCGACCTTAGAACCCTTCCCTGTCTTATTAGTCAGCCCACATTGATTTTGTGTAGAGTGTAATTAATGTGACGACATGAGCGGTTGATTTTGGACATCTGTATCTGTCAGGCATGCAGCTCACACCTCCGGCTTGCCTCGCTTTCCCTCCCCGCACCTTCGCCGGTCAGAGCGCATCAACTCGCTTTCCGAACGGGTTCCGCCGCGGAAAATTAATGGAATGTTAACCTTCAGCGCATTGACGTCTCTCAAACTGGGCTCTCAGACGTCAGTTTTAGCCTCATAGTCTGTGATAACAAAGTAGCTTTTTGGATTCATTCATTATTATAGTGCTCATAGTTCACTGAGACAAATGGAGAATTGAGTGTGATTCAATCCACACCACTTTTGGTAGCCCTTAGATCTCAGAGTGTATCGATAAAACTCTGATTTCAGTAAATATAACCAGTGTAAAACGGTCTAGAATGAGCGTTTACTCTCAGAACTCAGAGTGTATCAATAAACTCTTGATCTCCAACAAATAGTCCACTGAGAATCAAAGATGGCTGTTTCTGCTGGCAGTCATCAAACAGCTCCTCCCCCTCTATATCAGCAAATAGGATTATTGGACAGAAGCCCTTCATACATAATCATGGCACTGTGGATCCATATCTGGTCACCCTGTACAGTTACTATTCCTAGTCAGATTCAGAAAAACGATTTTGATCCCAGAAGACATTGTATATGTCACGACTGCACAGAGACACAATATAAAATATTGTGGCGAACGGTGGAGGAAGGCGACACACACAGGCAGAGAATTCCTCTTTGTAGATTTATTGGCACCCAGCAAACACAGCACAGCATCTCTCACAGCCATGGGAGCAGCAGGCATGCTGCCCCCGTGCTGGCTCGTTCTCTCTCCCTCTTGCTCTCTATCTCCTACCCAAACTCTCAGCTCCAACTCCCCTCTCAATTGGTTGCTAGGCACCGCTCCTCCCCTTATATACCACCCAGAAAACCCGCGTGTTGCCATGGCGATGAGCCCAGGTGCAGCTCATGCTACAATGCTTTATAAGTACCAATTTTACTCTTGTTTTGTAGAACACTGTAATAACTCTGTTTTTATACCTCACAATTCCTGTATAACATTTGTTTTTTTTTTACTTTGGACATATTTAAGTTGTTCTTGTCTCCGCCTTTGTGTGACTGTTCAGTCGTAACATAAGCAGTTTCCTTTTTTTCCTAAAGTTTTATGATTTTTCTTTATTATTATTATTTTTTTAATCATCATTTTGGGCAGCATTTATTGCATGGTTTTCTGGTTATTCTTCAAATTCTTGAAATACACTTTACTATGTGATACATTATATACTATATATTTTACATTTAAAGTGTATAAAAGAAAGTTATTAATAACTATAATAACTAATAAAGCCTCAGTGTCACAGATGGTCCTTATTTCCTTGACTTTACCCTTAATTGTCTCATATAGATCATTAATTTCCTCACTTTCTTACTGATGTTTATCTCCACACCTGCTGGGAAAGATCTCCAGTCTAGTTTTGATTTCTTTTTCAAACCAGAGCTCAACAGGTGAGACACTAATATCCAATAATGAGTCTGTTATTATGATATGGAGGGGTCACGTCATTTTAATAATGTTTTATATTTCATTATTATGCTTCATGGCGTTTTCCGCTTGCGCAAAAGCTCCCTGGAGGATTTTTTTTTTTTTTGGATGAAGCTGCTGGAGAAGGTCACTCAGCAGGAAACGTGTTGAGAGGAGCAATAAGAGGAACGGATGTCGGAGCTGAAAGGCGGCGGAGATTATTAGCAGCATCGAAGAGAAAAGATGAAAAGGGCCAAATATACTGAGGGAAAATCACATCTTACCTTCCGCTCTTTCAGTGTTTTATCACCCTAACACTCACCTGCTTGTGCAGA
>JBBIGB010000039.1:18666561-18677976 GCA_037577075.1 Alestopetersius hilgendorfi
TGTGAGCTGTTAGAAGAACACAGGTTCGGATCCAGGTTTCTGCTCAGGGCCTCCAGTCATTGGGTGAATGAATAAAATTCCATAATTAACACCTAATTTAATCTCCTGCAGTAAAAAGAGCCAAACCAGGGATTTGACGGAGCTGCAAGTAAAACTGGGCTTCCATGAGGAAAGAGGTCTGGAAATGGTTCAACAAACACATTGCCACACAGAAAACCCCAGTTTACTGTATTAATGTTGTTTGTACTTGTTGTAATGTAGGTATTTTAACACTAACTTAACACCACTGTCCAGTAGTACATTTTCTCAGGTACCTAAGCACAGTACTGTATATTTATATACATACATATATATGAGTAGAATTAAGATGTATGTCTAAAGACCTTTAGACCAACCAATGGAATCAATTATGTTTGGTTGTACAAAGTGTTCCCGATCCTTCATTAAAGCCACATTTTAATAGATTCTTCACCTGGAACATACCAGACTATGGAGCAGTTACCAAAGAATTTAAAGGGATTGTTATTTGCACGTGTTTGCTCTAGCTTTGCAAATAAAATGCAATTTCAGTTCAGATATCCATCTCAGCAAGGTCATCTTCTCCTACCTGAAATTTTTCACATGTGGATACGTTATAAAGCCATGTTGGACTGGAGATGAGCCAATACTCTAATGAATGTAAACATGTATTGAGTGGTTTTCAGAAGAGACTGAATGGGATTCCTGATAAGCCAGAAATCTTTGCAGCGTTGAGGTGAATTATTTGCAATTATGAGCTCTGACACGTCAAGATGGACAGCTGCATTTCAGCGAGGTCATTTTGCTGCGAATATCTTCCACCTGCAATTACTTTCCCGGCCCAGCAGATGAGCAGCATGTCGGGTTTTGTATCCGGAAAGGGTTTTGCCAGGCAGTTCGTAACAAATGAAATGGCTAATTGATCCGAATGTACGTGTTGAGATGGTGCTTGACTGCCCCTTTGTGCTGCGCTACCCCTGGCATTTTTGCGTCAATACGGCTCCCCGGAGAGCTTCGGGTAACAGATGAGGAGCCCTCATCTTGAAGCTGATCTAGAAGGGCACGTATTGTGTCGTCCTACAATTGATGAAAGGTTAATATCCAGCGCTCTAATTTAATTATACTTTCTGACCGGTGTGAATTTGTCGGTCACTCATTCTTTGGCTTAAGGCTTACAGTTGGTCAATTGTACACAATAAGGTATCTGGCCTCGCAATCAATCCTGCCCTTTTTGGACAAAACTCGTTGCTCAGTTTGAGTTCACCTTCGCTATGAATCAAAAGCCGCTCTCGAGGTGAAACCCAGATCCCACTTTTTCCACAATACATGTCACTTCAATTCAGTTAAAACCAAGTACAACATTTTTAACATTACAAAGTGCAAAATAATCAACATTAAAAATCATTAAATACTCAGTACAGAATGTTCAGCATTAGAGTACAGATAATACAAAGTGCAAGACACACCATAATCATACAATAAATACAAAAGACACATTACAAGACAATAAAAATGAGGTACCAAATACGCAACACTACAGTATGATAAACAATAAGTACAACGGATAATAACCGATGTGTGACAGAGTACGGTAGTGACATAAAATCTTGCAGTGAACAGAGTTTGGTCTAAAACAAAACTGTAACGTGAATATGAAGAGGCACCCCTACTCCCATAAACAAAATGTTGTTTACACACCCCCCCACAACACTCCCACACTCCCTGCCCAACCCATTATTGTCCCAGCAACCTTCAGAACAAACAAATGCATGTGAATAGACCTATAATACTGTATAAGTTTCAGTTAACATTCTTGGAGTATGTCTACAACCCCATGTTATTTTGTATATTTTCAGGTCCAATTAACTGTGTTCAGTGTAAGTAAACCAAAGACAAAGTGACCTCATCCACTCTTGAGGCGAAATCCAGCTCCCCTCTTTCTCTTGTTGAAGGTCGTTTAGACTCGGCTCTACATCCACTATACAAGTCACCTCCTCTGTCGTTTTGCGCGAGGGCACGGCCGACACGGACGCCGGAAAAGCAGCGCGAGAGCTGACCGTCCAGAGGAATTTGTCGCTTTCTAAATTCAAATCACTCGCCGGACTGTATCGAGACTAGAGGGCCAGTTCGGAAAGGATTGGGCACGGAGAGCTTAATATATAACCCCAATCCCATTAGAGCCGCACCCGCAAAATTGAAGGGAGGCATTATAAGGCCTGAGCTCCAGACAGGATGTGGAAGGATTCTTTCTTTAGGGCTGATTCAGAAATGTGCTCACTACCACGCTAAAGTTTGCTAGTTTTGCAAAACAATAACTTTTAAAAAGTAGACTTATAACTAGACTTAAGCAGTTTTAGATGCTTCAACACCCCAATATTCTTAGTATTTTTGGAACAAAAAGATGTTGATAAATGGTAAATAATATTGTCATGTCGAGCCGTGCACAGGGAGCAAAGCGAGGTTCCACTGAATGGATTTTATTATATAACAAACACAGACTCTATACAAAACTAAAACAAAAAGGCACAAGGGCCGAACCTAAAGCAAACGAACAGAAGACCCATCAAGACTGAGTAGCGTGGAGCTAACTGTAACCAGCAACAAAGAACTTAAATACAAAACACACTCAGACCAGTACCAAACATACAGCCCAGTCACTGAACTAATACAGAACATCTGACACGGTTACTTAAGACACAATATGCACCCAGAAATTCAAAATAAAAGTCTCCAGAACAATCCCAAAACAGCAGTATCTATTGGCCGTGACATGACAAATATATAGTGTCCAAGAAATTTCTTGACCTTAAACAATACTTTTGAAAGTTCACAATTCCTAATTACTAAAACGACTCAAAAACGAATTACTAAACCTGATTATAAGGAAGATGTGAAGCTAGACATGAAAAAGCAGTTTTCCAATATTCCTAGTATTTTAGGAACAAAAAGATTTTAATTGTTGGTAAATAATGCACAACAGCGATTGATTTATGGTCAAAGTTCTAATCACTTTTGGAAGTTCTTAATTCCTAAGTACAAAACTCACTAAAGTATTATTTGCTAAAAATAATTATTGATGCTCTACAACTTTCTTTGCCATAGAATTTTCAAAACACATCTTGCATTTCTTGATTTTCTTCTTTATACTAATGATTCAAAAGCAAAAGCTTAATCTTGTGCAGTCCTTGCATGTCACAGATATTTTATATATTAATTTAGGCTAAAAAAACTATGATTTCAAACTTTTGTTTCATTGCACAAATAGTGTCAACTCTGAAATGTGACCTTATTTTTCAAAGCCCAATTTGTGGAAAACTGAATGTTCTTCAATTTTGGAGATTTAGTAGAGTGATGTAATTTGTAAACATCGTTAGTTTCAAAATGCAGAATTCCTCCTCAAGTCAGTAAAGTCCATATGTGGGTATTAAACTAAAAACAGACTGTTTAGAACCAACATCTTCATCATCCAGCAGTTTAGCCTCATCCCTTTTCAAGTCTGAAGTTAGATGGGAATGAATTAGGCTGGCCTGTATGTGGCACAGCCAATCAAAATGTAGCTAATTTACATTCATCATACTTAACGGCACAGCAACAAAAAGGGATTGAGAGAGGAAGGAAAACGAACATGTAAAGAAGATTTATGACTGCTTTTGGTACAATAAAACATAAGTGGACCTCTGAGAAAATAAAACACAAGATTAATTGATTATATGGGCACATAAAGCCCAATCTCGTCCCTCCAGTGTGATTCTGTAGACCTTAGTGTGAAAAAACACTGTTTTAAATATTGGAATGGAGATCGGAATATTTTGCAATGTTTTACAAAAATAGAACCATAGACATAATTTTCACTGGGGACATTTGCTTTTTGTCCTGGCTCATTTTGTCCTGACTATTCTATGAAAATGTTTAATTGGTATAATGTAATTAGGAATAAAACAATGTGTGATTTCATTGAGAGAGAGCCAACAGCAAACAGATTTGGGTCGAAATCAAAGCTCTGGCCTGTAAGCATGACTTTGATGAGCTACACCCCCCATCCTTCCCTGGGGAAAAAATGTTTATCCCCCCCACCCCACACACACACACACACATATCTCCCTGTGGCCTATAGACCTGTATTAGCATGTATAGATAGTATTGCTGGAGTATATTTACACCCTAATGTTACAGGTGATTTGTGCCTTTTCACAGCGTACTGACAAAATGTTGTTTACACGTCCCCCCACAACCCTTCCACACCCTCCGCCCAACCCATTATTGTCCCAGCAACCTTCAAAACAAACCAGTGAATAGACATGCATGTGAATAGACCTATGATAGTGTATAAGTTTCAGTTAACATTCTTGGAGTATGTCTACAACCCCATGTTATGGATCATTTTGTATATTTTCAGGTCCAATTTACTGTGTGTGTTCAGTGTAAGTAAACCAAAGACAAAGTGACCTCATCCACTCTTGAGGCGAAATCCAGCTCCCCTCTTTCTCTTGTTGAAGGTCGTTTAGACTCGGCTCTACATCCACTATACAAGTCACCTCCTCTGTCGTTTTGCGCGAGGGCACGGCCGACACGGACGCCGGAAAAGCAGCGCGAGAGCTGACCGTCCAGAGGAATTTGTCGCTTTCTAAATTCAAATCACTCGCCGGACTGTATCGAGACTAGAGGGCCAGTTCGGAAAGGATTGGGCACGGAGAGCTTAATATATAACCCCAATCCCATTAGAGCCGCACCCGCAAAATTGAAGGGAGGCATTATGAGGCCTGAGCACCAGACAGGATGTGGAAGGATTCTTTGATGAGGTCAGAGAGGCTGTCCCATGCTGCTGAGCCTCGCAGTTTGTCTCAGCCCTCGCCACGGATTTGCCGGAGGCAAAATGTATCATTAGCGGATCTGAGCACCGGCGGGGCAGGGGCAGGTGAGTGATCCGTTTTTTCCTGCCCCTCTGTGGGGTAATACGCCATGCATGAGAACACAGAGCCCGTCCGCAACACAAAAGAACAAAGTCCCACTATGCCCCGTGGCTACTCTTCAGCCAGTGGATCGCCGAAGCCACGGTGGAGACGGCCATGTATAATTAGCCTTCTGCTCCGCACGCACGGATATGTGGGTTACAGAACAGTCTCCCAGTGATGCTCTTAACACACCGTCACTGTCTAAAGAAAATCCATTTTTTTCATCTCCAGGTCTTTTCACTCTGCAAAGTCCTTTATTAAACTAACAGAAAAACTGTAATGATTATCTACACCAGCCAGGCACAACATTAAAACCACACACAACATTGCTGGTTAAGGGCGGGGGTATTATATCAGGCAGTGAGTGAAGAGTCGGTTCTCGAAGTCAATGTTGGAAGCAGAAAAAGGGGTGAAAGTATCTGAGGCACTTTGTCACGAAACATGTCTGGACAACTGAACATCTCCAACAGGTCTGCTCTGGTTGGTGGGGGGGGGGGGGGGGTCCTAGTGTGCAGTGGCGAGAACCGGAGAACTAGCGACAGGGTCACTGATGGTCATGGGGAGTGAAGAAAAGTCTGTCTGATCTGATGAACAGTAGATCTACTGAAGACGGTCATGCTGCTAGATAGAAAGGGCTCAGAACACACAATGCAGCGCCCCCTGCTGTGTATGGGGCTGCAGACCAGTCAGAACACTCATGCTGACCCTTGTCCACCATCAAAAGCTCCTACAATATACATCAGAACGGGACCATGGAGCAATGGAAGAAGGTGGCTTGGTCTTTACCTTCTTTCCTTTACCTTCTAGTGGTCTAGATATGTTCACACTCACATTAAAGAATGTCCAGAAGATCATACTTATGATTGTCAGGTGCTGAAGAAGAGTGTGACAGCAGCTCGGCATCAAATTCTCAACCGGTCTACGTCCCATTAAGCAAGCTTTCTGGTGGTCAGAACACCTAAACAAGGGCTAGTAGTTGTCTGGTGGGTAAAATACTTGCACCTGAACCTGAAGACCACAAAGTTCCAGATTGGAAACCACCACTTTCTACCACTGTGTCCTTGAGCAAGACACTTAACTCTCAGTCTCTCCAGGGGGACTGTCCCTGTAACTAATGACTGTAAGTCGCTCTGGATGAGGTCATTTACCAGAAGAAAACCTCCTTTGAGGCCGTTTGAGACGTTTCCAATTCTGACATGCACATTGTTATCACATTGTAATGAACATGGATAAGGACCCAATAGCAGAGCACAAATATAGGAGGTTTTATATCAATACAAAGTCAGCAAAGACAAAAGGCAATCATCCAAAAACATAGAAAAGAGTAAAATATCAGAAAATCCAGCAACAGGCAGTCAAAGTCTTGTCCACAAGGCAAAAAGGGTAATCCAAGGTCCAGGAATGCAGAGAATAAACGCAATCCTACACACAGAAAGTACACTTGGTAACTAGACAGGGCTTAGTATACTTTGCACAGGTAGATTGTCCTGAAGGTCTATTTATACTACCTGAACTCAGGTGATACCGATCTCTGCCATTCATGCTAATTAAACCTGTTTTTTCAAATAGGGGGATAAAACTTTTGTAAAATATATTGTTCTGAATTTACAAGTATTAGTACTATTATTGTAATTGTTATTATTATGATGATTATTATTAGTAGTAGTAGCAGTAGTTTTAGCAGTATTATCATTATTAGCTTTCTTCTAAGTACTAGCATTAGCATTAGTAGCATTATTATTTAGTGTATACTCATCATTATCATCCAAAAATGCAATTATCACATCGGCACTGTTGGTGAGTAATAAGGAAAAGTACAACCTGACTGTTTTTTTTAAAGGGCACCCCTACGGGCCTCGGCCCAATTACGCCATATTGAAACGCCATTATCTTTGATGTGCCACATCGAATGGCAGGTTAAGTGTGACTGCGTTTCACCAGTGTGTTGCTTTCAGCTCTCCATACCATTTAGAATAATATCAGGGTTTCCACCCGGGGGCTCCGGCGATTTATTTCCTAAAGTTATTTAATGTAACGGAGGCGCAGGCTCCTATCTTACTTTTAATTAATTCCATAAATCATTATTAATAACCTTTAAAACTCCCATCTCCATGCCTGTAATCACCATAGTCAATCTTTGGTGTCAGTTTTGATTGCCAATCCATGTCCTCCTCTAATTGACCTTGTCCGCGGAGGAAAGAGCGCGAGGCGTCGCCTTCCCCTCTGATAGCCCATTTATTCCTGCCGCACGTTAAGAGTGCGCCGAGTTTGTTCAGGAGCTCTAATTCAATACCATAGCCTTTAAAGGCAGGAGGTAATATGGTCCACTAGCACTGCCTGAGAAATATGAGCAGACTTTGTTTGAGTACTTTTGAGATGTAGTTATTTTAGGCTTTTTTTTGGGGAGGACTTTTTAAGGCTGTCGTCAATTAAAAAGTACTTGTGATTTGATTGCAGGCAGCAGGAGGCTGGAAAAGAGCCACATCGAAGAGTTTTAGGGTTTGTTACTGCTCTAATCGCTAACAGCTTAAGAAGATTAGCAGCTAAAACTCCCTCGAACGTGAGGAGATGACTTCTGCAGTTGTTAAGCTCAGCAGAAGTTCAGACCGTCGCTACATTACTTTAACCCCTTGGCGTGTAGTGTCACACACAGTTGCGCTACCTGACTACTTTACACTGAAGCACACCATCACACCGGCATAATCTTGAACATTTAAAAAGGAACATTCTAACTGATCAACTCTGCAGGTGCACTGCAAAACTGGAGATTCAGGATTGCAGTCAATACACTGTCGCCGTTACACTCACACTCACACACACACACACACACACACACACACACACACACACACACACACACACACACACACACACACACACAACCTCACACTCAATCACACAAACACACAACCACACACAGCCCATCAGGAACTAAATCACACTAAACTCGAGCTGCAGCTTAACAGTTGACGCACCAACTGATGGATGGAGCGCTGTGCAGGACACTCAAGAGCACAACACACACAGCCAAGAAACACACACAACCAACACACACAAACACAACCAACAAACACACACAACCAACACACACATACACAACCAACAAACTGTCTTGCACACCAGTCATGTGACACGCACAAGGACTTGTAGTGCATCACAGACTATAAATACCAGGAAATGGTATTTCCTCACCACTCAGTTGAGTCCCATGCCCAACCTTGACTCATCTCATCCAAGTCGTCAACTGTGAGTAATCCAGTTCCTTTCCCTTTCTCTCTTTTGACTGTGTGTGTGTGTGTGTGAGAAAGCGGATTCCTGGTGGGAATCATTACTCTGGCTGAGGGACTTCTAAGAGTAAAAACATGGAATACCTGCCTTCACGAGCCACACTTGAGTTCACCGACCGCATGACACTGGCCATACTGCGTCGGTCTTCATTCCTCACACAAACACACACACACACACAACCTACACACACTCGCTGTTTTACTTTTTGCGTAGCTATTGCTAGACCGGAAAACGAGCCTTATTCGTTCAGCACTACTATGGCACTGTAAACATAGCAACCCGTTTATTGCACAAGTGTTGTTCTGTCTAACGAGTCAAAGGCAAGTGGTAAATCCAGCATCCAGGTCAACATTGCCTCACAGATGAGAAAAGTAACATCTTTGTTATACAGTATATACAGTAAACGTCCTGTGTATAGGTGATATTGTGATACGGGGAAAAAAATGTCCATTTGTATAGTATAAACCCTAAATATGTATAGTATAGTGTATAGTATAAACACTCCCAAAACACTTTAATTGCATTTTAACTGAGCTTAATACATTACCCTTAATACAATACCGATGTTACCCCTGGACTGTAATTCATGCACACGTGTTTTCTTTTGTGTGTGCTGTTCTTATATTTGGCATAAGCATGTAAATCCAGTAATAAATTAATTTAATTTACAGTAATAAAAACACACAGCTTTAAGAAAAACAAAATGAAAATCATGGGAACACTGGAGACACTCCACAGGGGAAATTCTGAACTGCAGCTACGTCGAAGGGCAGCAGCCAATCAGCAGCAAGGAGAAAAAAATAAAGTTCTCGAATTGGCTACTTTTCCGCCACACCCCCTTATTCTCGTTGTTTATGCTTGGGCGCGGTGCTTAGCAACCCAGCAGAGGACAAGGGGGCATCACAAAAGTAAAAAAAAAAAATGCATAGGATATGTGCAGTTTCCACATCAGTGCAGGGGTTTCAACAAACAATTATTAGTTCAGTTCTCAGGAAAAATCTGCGATGGACTGAAACTGCTACTGCTGATCTGCATTAAAGTGTGGGCTTACTGTCTTCACAAAATCAAAGAGATGTCAGGCAGTAACTCTCAGTATCACCACTCACTGCAGTCAGCAAATACAAGAACAATAAAACAAGGTAACAAATAGAAGCGCACTAACAAAAACACAGCAATGAGTATGACTGTTAAAAGTAGGACTGTTTTAAGGCACACGTTTAAACGCAAGGGTTTGCTTTGAGATTTTCAACCTCAAGAATGTGACCCAGAAAGGCTGTTTTCAATGCAGATCACAGGCTTTCTGTTCTCTCAGCATCGGAAACAGGATTTAATAAGCCTTGGCACTTTTCAGTAGGTGCTGCACTCATGTCCACCAGAACCTGTAACTGCAGTTAAAAATGAATGAACAAAAACTGAATGGAAGTATGATATTAAAAATGATAAAAAAACATGACTAAGTTTCTATATTTAATAATTTGAAATAAGTATCTGAACCATGTTTGTATGTTTAATAAATGTAAACCAGTAAATAGTTTTGTACAAGTTTTATTGTTTATTAAGTCTATAAAAGCGTTCACATACAAATATATGCATATATGAAAAAGGGTTCTATATATAAGCATCATGTTTACAGGTTGAAAAACATGTGAACGCTTCCAGAAACCCTCCATTTTTGCCACTGACACACAGGTAGTTGAACTGAACAAAACTGATGGTTGTAAACTATTTTCGACTACATCCTTCAGGCAGAAAAACCCTACAACAAACATCTACTGTCCTCGTGTGTATCGGAGGAGGGTTGGGTGTGTGGAGCCTTGATTCTGTCTGAGAGGAGCAGCACGTCTGTCCGGGGAGGACTTGGATCCTCCAGCAAGGATCATCAACCTCCTGGCCTCCTGGAGCTGCTGCATCCCAAAACCCAGTTTAACTCAGAGATTTCAGCAGCCTGGATTTATTATCTCTTAGAACACAAGCTGCACTGATCCCTGCCAGAAGCGCAACAAATCATCGTCATGCAGCAAAATAGCTCCTTATATGAAAGTTCCTCTGGTGTGTGTTGGTGCTCGAGGTGTTAGATACCATGCTGAGCTTTGTTTGGGGTTCCTGTGTCACATAGAACCAAAGTTATTGTCATTTATAAACATTTTAAACATAAAACCACTGCTGGGGTTTAAAAACATTGTCACACGCAAATGAACATAAATAACAAAAAATAACAATCTTCTTTTATTCTAGGTTTTAGAAACAAACAGAAAAAAACACAAGATCTTTGAACCCAGGAGTGGGGAAAACCCGCAGAGGTAGGGGTTCCGGAGAGTTGTCGAGAGAAAGAGCAGCGAACGGTGAGCATGTAGGAGAACAAACAATGGTTCTAGACTGTTTTACACTGACTATATTTGTTGAATTGAGATTTCTCTGATACACTGAGGGTTCTGAGGATTAAAATACCCCCATTGTGTTTGAGCAGGAGGAGAAAAAGGAAGGCCTCTGAAGATCTAGCTCCAAAAGCTGCCATTTAGTGAAGCTGGCAGAGGGTCATAAATCCTCATCAGAAGTGAAATGTCCTGCTTGTCATTCAGTGCTGGTGCTGGAGGGCCTGTAATGAGTGCTGAGCTCCTCTGCATATGTTTACAGTGACGGCTGATCTGCCCATAACCTGCTGTACCACCAGCATCACCATCTCCACTTCCGCAGACGTGTATCGCGATTAGCGGAGCTGCTGTGACAAATGAGTTTGTTTACTGGTGGAGCTCACGTTCAGAAGGTGGAACTGGTCTAGACATTCACAAAGTCGTCCTTCCAGCTCCACTTGATCTACAGTGCAGCTCACCTTCCTCCCAGGAGGTTCCTGAATGATGATGAACATGCAGAAAATTACGCAACATTGAAGCAGTTTTTAGATGGAGAAAACAATTTATATCAACATTTTTTCATTTTCCGTCCATTTGCCGTGAACAGGCCCAGCAGTGACTGGAGGTGAATTAATTAAAGATCAGTTTTCTACCATTGATTACGAGGTTATTGCAATAAAATTTATGAAAACAGCTGTAGGAATAACTTTAAATGAATACACCAATAAATAATTAAGTAGTTAACACAAAACAACAACACATACATGTTTCAGTCTATCAGATTATTAAAATAATCAGATTATTAA
>JBBIGB010000039.1:18716313-18730053 GCA_037577075.1 Alestopetersius hilgendorfi
TACTTTTACTTTTTAATACTTTAAGTACATTTAAAAGCAAGTACTTACTACTTTTACTTAAGTAGAAAGATAAATGTCGTAATTTTACTTTTACTTAAGTACATTTTGGTCTGGATATTTGTACTTTTACCTAAGTACAGTATTTGAGTACTTCCTCCACCACTGTATATATATAAATATATATATATATATAGAATTATACATGTAGGAGTGAGAGAACTGTTGATAGGTCACATGACATGGGAAGGGAACGTCTTATCCACCAGAACTTTGACATTTCATTACATGTATGTTGTATTTAAAGCACTGTTTATGTAATTAACAAAGAAACATCAGAATCAGAGAACTTTATTTATCCCAGAGGAAATTGTTCATATCACGACTGCGCACTCACACAAGACAGAAAAATACAGAATAAAATACCTGAATATCTGCTAGAATATACTCAGACTAGAAATATATTAAGAAAATAAATATAGTACAACTTACCCATAATAAAAATTACCATAATAAAAATAAAAACTAAAGTAAAAAATAAAAACATAAAAAATAAAATCATAAAGTACCGGGTAGCAATATTTATTTTCTGGAGCTTTAAATTGCTAGTTAAATTGACCCCTAGCATAAAATATGTTAGTAAATTTGAACATAAAGGTTAAGCAAATAGGGTGTTAATTTGTTGGCTCTGGAGAATAAATAAACCCAAAGAACAGTGAGGGATGGTAGTAGAAGAATTAACTTTCATAAAGCAGTTTTACTCCAACCAACAAACAAACAAGCGTCTGGAACCTGCTTGTGTACCTTAAATATCTCTAACACTATTAATAAAGTTGCCTCAGAAGGTACAATATACAATACTTTCATTAAATTAATCATTAAAATATAAGTAAACAAGGCGTGGCTCAAGACTTTTGCACAGTACTGTATGTACAAAACTCCACTGTTCCTAATGCGACAGACAGCACACTTGGAGGAAACCACTAACCTCTAATTATGTTACACCCATGCTGTGTAGGGATGAGCAAAAGGAGGACCACCCTACCCACCCAGCGAGAGAGAGAGAGAGGACAGTTATACTGAGTGATGGGGAAGAGGGAAGACCAAACTACTCACCCAGAGAGAGAGAGAGGACAGTTATACTGAGTGATGGAGGAGATGGAGGACCACCCTTCCCACCCAGACAGAGAGAGGACAGTTATTCTGCGTGATGGGGGAGAGGGAGAACCACCCTAACCATCCAGAGAGAGAGAGAGAGAGAGAGAGAGGACAGTTCTACTGAGTGATGGGGAGAGGGAGGACCACCCTACCCTCTTCGACAGGGATAAGTGTCTTGGACTTGGATGGCTGTGGGATCTGACAGTTGTGCCACTCTAGAGCCCACAGCATCGTCCGTGTGTTCGGAGTGCACATCTGCTGCTGCTTTTTCTTCCTTTCTTTTTTTTTTTTTCTGATATGCTGCAGGAGAACCCGATTTGAGGTGCTGGGTCAGGCTGGCTGGTGTAACGAGCTGGAGGTGATGGAGAACGATGAGTAAGCAGGGCAGACGGTCGCTGCCTGATGATGTAAACAGATGTAAAAGTGAGCTGCTGGAGCCGCAGGGGGAAGTGCAGGCTCCTCACTCGTGAAATCTATCACGCCTGACTGCTGCACTGGGGCTGGACTGTAATTAAGAGGCTGGTGATTCGGCCCATTGCGTGATTGATATGCTCGGGGGCTCGTTTTGATGAAATCTCTCGCTGTGAGTGAGGAAGATCGGGCAGAACTAGGGCCTTTGGATCCTAATAAGCAAAAGAGCAGCGCTGGACTGTTAAAGGCAAATCAAGAAACACATTAACCCTCAAATGCACGGGTACTTTCACCATCCACTGTCTATTTGATGATCTCCATACAGGTGTGTAGTGCAGACTGCAGTCCATCTGTTCCTCTACATCATCTGTTAGACCTTCTTTATCCCCTCCACCAGTGGTCAGGACCTTCACAGGACCACCAGAGAGCAGCTATTATTTGGGTGACACGGACATTAGGTGTGGATATATAGTAATCCTCCACTTTTCATGGGAGTTACATTCCAAGAACACCCGCGTATAGTGAAAAAAAAAAGTGGTGCTAAAAATGCATGTTTTTATAGTGTAAACCCTAAATATGCCCCCAAATCTGCTCCCAGAACAGTTTAATTTCATTTTAAACTCAGTTTAATGCATTACCCTTAAAGAAAATGTAAAGGTAAATAAATAATCAGAATCAGAAAACGTATTGTTTAAAAAAACCTTAGCATTAGCGGTTAGCATTAACAGCGTGCAAAGACTCATACACAAAAGAAAGGTTAAAATAACTCTCTCTACATAAACTGAGATAACTGTCAAAAATTGGGGGCGGGGGGGGGTAAAACACTACAAAGCACAGAGCAGTCATGCTACATTCTGCAGCAGCTTCTTCTTCTTCTTTTTATAGCAAATAATCTAGATTCTCTCATCACAGCTGCATCTGGAACATATTATACACCAAGGAGTCGGATCTCTTAGTAGACATATTGGATGTGGAAGGGATAGTAAGTGGTAAAGACCCGAGAGACTTTGACCCAAGGTTCATTGATTCACAAGGGCAGTAAGGGCTTTCCTGTCTGGTCCGAACCGACACAAGGTCTACTGTAGTAGAAGTCAATGAAATTTAATACAGGACGAGTGTGTCACAATACACAATGCTTCACCTTAATCGGTCTGGGGCTGACCCCTGTCCACTACTGAATGCTTCTACAGTGGATCAGAACTGGACCATAGAGTGATGGACGTAGGTGGCCTGGTTTGATGCATCACTGATGGTTTTCTTCTACATTATATGTGATCAACATGGCACCTCATGTCACCACCTACCCAGGCCTGCAGTCGCTGGGGCCCTGTGCCAAAGTGCCCTCAACTGGTTTGGCAGCACAACTTCACACATGCTCCTCCCCCAGTCAAGTGCAACTTAAAGACCCAGCGGAGATTGCTGATCCTGTTGTTTATGGATTACAGAATCTCAGCTACTCTTCCAAAATAATTTACCTCTATGGACACTTTGTGGATCCAACTCTGTTAGCCGTAGAAGGCCTATCTGTCAATAAGCATGTTCATGAAGGCCTTCTCTTGTTATTTATCCTCATTAAAACTCTATTTTCTTTCTCTCTAGGTCGACCCGAGGAGGACGAGTTCCCCTTTTGAGTCTTGGTTCCTCCTGAGGTTTCTTCCTCCAGCTGAGGGAGTTTTTCCTCACCTCTGATACCTTTGGCTCACTAGGGGCTCGGACCTGGACTCTGTAAAGCTGCTTTCTGACAACTTGGTTGTAAAAAGTGCAATATAAATAAAATTGAATTGAATTGAAGAGATGGTCCAGAATGCACTATGGGAAGAAGGGATGCTCTGGGTGATCTTCTTGGGTATTGTATTCATGTGGACATTACTCTGACACCTAAACACTGCAGACCAAGTATGGATCTTCATGGAGATGCTGTTCCTTATGGCAGTTCCTTTTTCAGGATGATCCCTCCACACCGCAAATAGATCAAGGTGCCTGAAGATCTAATCTTGATGCTATCTCAAACCCGATGTGCAATCTACAGGACTTGAGGATCGACTGCTAACCATCAACTGTAACAGAACACAGTTAAAGTGATAATCTGCTTTGACAGTGTATGACAGCTGCCATAACATGTTTATGGCATGGTTAAGTCAGTGTTATGTAGCAGGGTGAAAAATAACAGGAGAGGGAGGGGGCTCACAGCTCACTAATGACCCCAGCTGTGCACTGAAGAGTTAAAACAAAGAAACGCATTAAAAAGAGGTTTTCACACTCCCTGGATAAATATACAACAATTATACTGACAATGAGCTCTAGCCGTGCAGCTCCTGATGAACCACAGCCACGAATCATTATGTGTTTCTGTTTAAGCTTCTGGGTTTTTCCCCTTTTCCAGTCCTGCGAGCTCCTCTCTCCTGCCGGCCTGGAAACAGTGCATTACATTATTTCTCGGGGAATATTGCTGCTGGGGTTTCATTCGAGGCTGGAGCAAAGTCATCACTATGCATATTACCTATGTGCACTCTTCAGCAAAGCCTAAATTGGATGTCCCCGGTTTAGGTTTTCCGTTTGATCCCGTGCATTTAAGAAACAAATTTACGGATCATATTGCCAATATTAGCGTTTAATGCAGGTGCGTCCCCGTCCCTCCTCTCCAAATAATGTGCTGAATTTCAGAGTGGAGCGATGTGCTGACACTCGCAGCCGACGCTGGCTATACAAATGCAAATGTAATCTTCCTGTCCTCCTTCAGATCCTAATTGTTCCCAGCTGCACTCCACTGTTTGGGATAAAACCAGTATGGGCTTATATCTGAGCCCAGACTGGATTTCACTCTCTCGCCCGCTGTGTGTCGTTTAACCATTTGTGGAGCGCGGCAAAACAGAAAACAGATCAATGTCCCCACGATGCCATCGAGCGCTAATCCGGAGATTAGCCTGAAGGTCATCTGGGGAGTGTTGTGGAAATAAACAGAACTCGAGTGAGACTTCTGGAGTGTTTGGAATGGAAAGAGGACTTAAAAGCAATGTAAACACTAGTTTAGCCTTTCATAGCAGAAGTATAGGCCTTTGATTTTTTGAAGGAATAGTTTCCAAATTTTCCAGATGTAGTCAATCAGTCAAGACCTTTTTGTGTCTAAATGTTACTTCTTCAGTTTGGAGCTGCACAAATGGACAACACACTGCTAACATTAGAAGTCAATAGTCACCCGAATTTGTTTCTATAAACACGTGTCTGAAGCCTTGTGGACATAGTTTAGAGCACTGGATGACTGTATGACCACAGTCCAGACCAAAGGACCAACATTTGGTTCGAACTAAAGATTTGCTCTTTGTCTGGATCAGATGGAACCATAGTTTGAATAATTTGCAGTGTAAAAAGAAGTCACGAGTAATAGTATTGTTTACAAAAAAGTGTAGATATTAGAATGAATATATATAAAGCTATATAATAGCAATATATATAATAGTAATATTAATATACATGAAAAAGAAAGGTCCATGTATATACGGTAACAAAACGGGGTGCTCAAGTTACGATGGAGATTCGTTCCTTCGACAGCAATGTAACCCAAATATTGGTGTAAATCGAAACACACCCTAGTCTAAGTCAATAACCAATTCTAACACAGTTGAAAAATCTATAAACTCAACTAAGAAAAACAGACGTTGAGTGTAAAAATCATTCAGAAGCCACAATAAAGTCCAAAAGTTGCAAACAAAGCAGCACAAACAGAAAACTTAGATAAGCGTCCTTCCTCAATCATACGGCACTTGCAATTAACACTAGTCGAAACACCTTATGTCAAGGCACTCATAACACGAAGAACCCCTGTACAGATGGGATTAATGATAATCCATCAGCACAGGTGATGATGATGATGAGAGGACATGAGTGATGTTAGATTAGATTAGATTAGATTAGATTCAACTTTATTGTCATTATACATGTACAAGTACAAGGCAACAAAATGCAGTTTAGGTCAGTTCAATTTATGTTGACAGGGTGTAGGTGAAGATGGCAGGACAGAGAATTTTTTATTGTGCTCGCAAGATTGCAATTAAAACATGAACCCTGGCCTGGACCCTTTGGATAGAACCTTGGTTTAGGAGACAATGCGACTTTCTATGAGCTGTAAAAATGAACTGGATTGGGTGCTAAGGACCTGACCTGCATCTGTAGTCATCTATGCAGGAACTCACCCAACAAACTGAGGAATGCTTCAGTTAATCATGAGGGAAAGAACAGGAATAGGTTGGAGAGCCGATGGCAGTGGTGGTAGATGGTCAGTGGTCAGGGGTCCATCCCTCTGTGCCTCTGCTATTTTTACCATGCCCTTGTAGTTTCCTCCCAAAGGAATCCTCAACCTTGTCTCAGGGGTCGTTCCTCTGCTGTCCTACCTCAACTTACATTTGTTACATGACCTTTAGGGGAAGCAAGGGACCAGGTCAACATAGTCGTAAAGTTCTACAGCAGGACAGTTTCTCAGATTCCTGCGTTAAAGTGTTCATGCTGTTGTTGCAGTTCTGTACATTTGAATCACTTTGGATACAAGTTCAGCATATTAGGAACAAATACAAACATGAAATGTGGCTTTTCTGTAAGGTACTATTGATTAGAATTAAATGGAAGTTTGCATTTAAGTTGATTTTCATAGTTATTTTGCTTGTTTTTGGAAAAATGTATGTGAAAACATGTATCCATGTTTATTTATTCCTTACATATTATTATAAAGCCAATGCTTGCCTATACTGTCTTTGCGTATGGGATATAATATATGTGGTTTGCCTCAGAAAGAAAGATAAATGACTAAAAGGTCACTGACAAGGGCAAAGAGCAAAACACAAAATGCTGCAGCCTGGCCTGCTTCTAGTTAACATTCCTCTTCTTGAAGAGAAGGGAGAACTATCTTTATGAGTCTGTCGCACACACGCACACAATGTTGGTATTACTGCATTCCACTGACTTGTCAGTAATGCTATTAAATCTGACCCCGCTGTTAACCTCAGCAATCAAAATACTCTTTTGCTCTTTTAGTTTGTCTAAAAAAAGTTGAATTTGTGGTAAAAACAGCATGTTTTCTTGTGAGGATCAGCAAAATGTCCCCGTTTCTATGGATTCCCCAGTTTTCATGTCATTATGGGGACATTCGGTCCTCACAAAGAGAAAAGCTCTATTTTCAAAGACATTGTGTCTTGTGTAATAGTGTAGGTCAGTAAAAATACACCTAAACCCGAACCTGACCTTTGTTCTCAGAAACCAAAATGCTCTTTCTGCTCTTCTAGCTTTTCAAATTCATTGCAAAAAAACAGCAGTAACATTGTTTCCTTGTGAGGACCTGCAAAATGTCCCCACTTCGACAAATGTTTCCAGTATTCCTGTCATTACAAGGACTTCGCAAAGAGATAATTACTTGCACACATACACACAGAGACACACATCCTTCACCAGCAACACTGACATCATCATCTGACCTCGTTTTTCGCAACTTAGCCTTTGGAGCTCGAGCAGATAGAGGCATAGAAGGGAAAAGCCTTCCAGCATAATCTGTAGCCACTTCCAATTTATTCCTGGAACAGATTCATTAACAAGATGTCCATGTGCTTTAATTAATCCCGCAGATATGTCGGGATTCAGATGTTTACATACAAACAGGAGCAGAAAGCTACAAGCGGCTAATCGGGAATTAAGCGCAAAGCCTCTGTCTTTCTTGACGGCGGTAATCAGAGGAAGGCTGCGGCGGAGGCAGCTGAATAAACTCCCAGGCCGGAAAACTGATGGGTTTTATATTTATTCGTGTTTTCGTTTTTTTGTCATGGATATTGCTCATATTCTGGTTTGGCATTTAAAATCCGTATCCGCAAGCATCCCTGAAAAAAATAAATAAAAATGTGAGCGGCTGCGTCCATTGCCGAGGATGTGCATCTTCATTAACGGCCAATCAGAATCCAATTACAGCTCCTATCGCTGCCAATTAAAGCTGTTTGCATTTAAATGCTACTGTAGGGTGAAATATTTCCAATCATAGCGATGCTTCATTATCGCCTTGTCAGAATCAGCCCTCGGAATATGAAGCATGGCATGTTGTGGGGCCTTAGATATCTCCCATGGTCTGTTTACTATAAACTCAGGGGGACCAGCGAACGCAATTCCCAAAATAAATTATTAATGGAGGCACCAGACGGACATCGTAAACCAAACCGACGTCCACCTGGACGCGTCATCACCATCATCATCATCCAGAGACCAACACAGCCCACAGTGACCCCCTGAGACCCGCCAACACTTCCAGTGGAGTTTCTGTTAGGAATGCCTGTCATTTAATTTCCCACATGGCACAAAACCTAGAAAGCTAAAGACAAGCGTCCCAGCTGGAGCTCCTGCCCACGTATTGATCCTGATGATGTGAGAACCTCTACTGGCCTCTACTTTTCATCAGAGCAACTTTATTTTGGCTGCAGTGTTTTATTTAGCTATTTTTTTGTAATTTTTGTGATTTGTAATGATTTATTCCATCTTTGACCATCTGGAGAGACTGCAGTGCTGGAGTTGGAAGAAGTCATACTTTGACCAGGCTTCAAGTTGGAGATGCCTTGATAGCAGGTTTTCGCTGGACCTCAGTCTGGAACTACGGTTAGACTGTGGTTCAGCCAGCTGGGACCCCTGTGTCTTCACGAAGCTTTGCATTCATATCAATGTTCCCACAAAGAATGGATGTCTGGAGTAGGGGCTTCACAAAGAAATGTGCTGTTTTTACCTCTAATTTCACATGTTAAAGGAAAATTCTGAATAAGCTCTTTTCTTTGGCCATTCCGTTTCTTCTAGATATAACTGAGCCCAGTTTAACATCAATATGAGATTCTGACCATTTTCTTCAACTTCTTAAATTCAGCTAATCCTCTAATATCGGCCCAATCCCAGGTTAAAGGTCCCATGCCATGAAAATGTCACTTAATGGAATTTTTAAACATTTATACAAGTTCCCCTAGCCTGCCTATGGTGGCTAGAAATGGCGATAGGTTTAAAGAGTGCTTTGATCTTCCTGCTCTGCCCTTGAGACAATAGCTCAGATGCCCCGATCTTGAATTTGGCCTTTCCCATGATTTACCTGCCCAGAGAGTTTCGCCGCCCCCCTCCATCGACTATCAGTGTTGTGACACTTTTTTCCTGTAGAGACAGGCATGGCTGGCAGTTACTCTGTGCTTGGATGTACAAATGAGCACAAATGTATTTTTTAGTTCCTTAATGCGAGCCTCTGAAGAACAAGTGGGTTAATTTTATTTTCTCTGGAAATGCGGCGACAGAAAGTTTTGTTTGTCTGCGCCAAATCGAGAACTGTTTCCTCAACTTGTCCCCCACCCTCCGCCTTGCCATGCCTCTCTCCTCCTTGCCCCGCCTCTCTCCTCCTCATTATCATTTAAAGCTACAGACACAGAAACGGCGTGTCCTCTGGAAATCTCATTGTGTGACTGGCTTAACAACATCTAAAATCAAGTGAGCAAGTCTCAAAACTACCAGGCTACCAGACAGGTCAGAGTTGATAAAGAGCAGAAACTAATGAGAAGAGCAGAAGATCTTCTGTCTTAGGTTAAGTTTTAAGAAGATCATTTATTTTTGAAGAGTATAAAGAAAAGTCTGTTGCGGGCAAGGAAACCTTCCACTGGGGGTTTAGGTATAGAAGTAGCCCCAGAAAGACATGAATCAATACAAGAAAAATACAATAAAGAAACTACAAATTACTCTGAAATTACAGCATGCTTTCTTATCTCTATGCATAGTTATGTTTAAAAAGCAACACCAGAGGGTCGCCAGGTTTTCCGTTCAGTGTGGAGTTTTTGTTGACAGGGATGGGGTAGTTTAACAAATCTGAGTCATCTGGCCATTAAACTGGGGGGCTCTGACCATGAGACCATGACATTAAGGCTGAAAGTGACATTAATCCTGACACCAGTGCACAACATAGACTTAATATTAGCTAAGCCTATTAGAAATAATAGCACTACTGGCTTGCTTGCTTTATTCATTCATTAATAGAACAAAATATATCCTGCCAGCAACCGAGCAGCTAATGTAGATATTTTGCCATTATAAGGCAGGTCGCAAAGTCATGAGATGTAAAATCAAGCACCAGCAAACATCAAAACATAAAATGTGACCTATGCGTTTGTAAGGGCTCAATTTATATTGTTTTTTATTTTAGATTTGAACAGATTTTATAATTAAAAAAACAAATAGAATTTGTGAGACAAAATTTGAGAGAATTAAAATTTCCCAGCTTGTTTCGTACAGAAATGTGTACGTTTTTCACACTTCTACAATTAACAAAAACACTGAACCACTGAGTGGTTGAAAATTTGAAAATCATAAAAGAGTTTCATTTGCTTAAGGGACGCAGTTCTTTTTTATTTTTAGAATCAAATGATGATTATTATTACTATTCGCCAAGACGCTGTACAGACAAGCAATAAAAAGCATAAATTGAGCATAGACTGACTTTTAAATCTGACTTCAGATCAGCACTGGAGGAGGAATCTATCAACTGAATGGCCCGATCATTCGCTAGTGGATTAAAACTGGCCTCTATCCAACATTAACTAATGGAAACATTGAAAAACGGCTGTGAGTTTAAGCTGATAAAAAACAGACTCTCGTCTGTGCTCATAAAGAATTATGATAAAGTGGCACATTGTTCATTTTAACACGATTCTTTGGAACTTACAGACTTTTCAACGCAGCCATTTAAAAGGTAAAGCTTCTTCTTCCCGAAATCTTATTTGAGATTAACCAGCATTTCTGTTTGATGCTCGTAAAGACACCTCAAATCCATAAAGACAGGTCAGGGGTTCAAATCTCCACCCACACACACACATACACGGTTACACACTCACTAAAGTGTCATGGACCTGCTCCAGTCTCTAATATCCCTGCTCTTCACTGTCCTCCACCGCTCCGCCCTTGAAGAACGTATAAATCCCCAAGTCTTAATGGAAAGATGACGTGATATAAAAGTTTGGGCTTCGGGGAAAATGGCTTAGAAAAGCCTTTGGTGAGAGTTCTGCACCTTCACGACAGCATTCCATCACATCAGAGCACCAAAATGCTTCTGTCTGACGCTTTAAGCTCCACTATTAAACCTGAACGGGTTATTGATTACAAACGACTACTAGTAAAGCAGATCACGCAGCTTCCAATGCCTTAATGGACTTAAGCACACCAATAAAAGAGTACAACCAAACACAGTAGTGGACCGAATGCAGAGTTGGGGAACTTTTTGGACCCTCAAATGTTATTACATTTTTATTGTCTCCCAAGCTTTTTTCCCAGGCTTCCTTTCAGAATAAGAAAACACATGAATAGGAATATGTCAGCTAGAATTTAAACTATTGGGAAAAATGAAATCATAAAAGGTGGCCTGTGCAAATGCCAGGGAGCATTTTGGAATTTATTCTCATTTTGATCTAAATTTACATCTTTATTTATAGCAGATTTCATAGAAATTTGAATTTATGTAAACACCATTTTTGAGTATCTCTCATATAGAGATGTGTACTAACAAAATATATGTTATGTCTTGGGTTTAGTTTTGTTATAGAAACTTTTATTTTGAAATGTTTGTGTCTTGAGTCACTGTCAGCTATCCTGTGTTTTAGTGAAATGATTGTGTTATGTGATTGGTTTCTGTCCACGTCTATAAAGTATTTAAGTTCTGAGAGGTTTGTATTCAGTGGCTGGTCAACACACACATTTACTCCCATGCCACCCGGTCTTCTGTTAGTGTGCTTTTGGTTCAATGGAACCTGAACTTGCACCTCGCCTCACTCCCTGAGCATGCTGCGACAAAATCATTTGAGAAAGAATGTTGCTTGCGACTGCAAATCATAATAGTGCTTTGATTAATTTTTGCTCTGTTTATTTTGAGAATCAAAAGACTTCCTTTCTCAGCAAGACAACACATGAATAGGACTCTAATATCAGCCTCATCTTATTGTTGGTGTAATTAAACACGTTAAACACATCAATTATAAGTCCTTATTGATCTGAACGCTTTGAGATTTACTCTTAAACCCGAATGGGTTACTGATTGCATATCTCCACTAATTAAGCAGCTTCACATGATTTAATGCAGTCATGAGATGTGTATTTGTTCTTTATTCATTTGGGGAAGAAGAATTCGGGCAAGTGTTATGAATGAAGGAGGATATTTTGTCATTTACACGTCAGCAGAAAGAAGTGGTTGGTTAGTGTTGTGGATAATGATTACTGTCTTGGGCAAGACTCTCAATGCTACATTCACATGTGTGATAGAAAAAAAAGGTTGCTTTAGGATAAAAGTGTCTGCCAAAAGATGTAAATGATTAAATAAATACATGAATAAATAAGACGAGGACCCCAATAAAAGAACACGACCTAACACCTCAGTAGTGGACTGGACTAAATTTGAACTCTTTGGTGATCAAAGTCAAAGATGATTACGCTTTTATTTGGTTTGCCTACCGAGCTTCCTCTCTGAACAAGAAAACGCATATATCAGTATAAAAGTCACAAATCAGCCTCATCTGATAATTACTTACGTAAAAGAAAAACACATCAGTATTAAGTTCTCACTGATCTGAATTGGAAAAATCCAGGGAAACTGTAGCCTGGTGCCTATTTTCTGCAGTGAATGTAACACAGTAGCTCACAGAAAGCGCTGTTTTAACACTCCACTGGCTACCAAATGCAATAACGTCTCAGGTGACGGATTTAAAGAAGTTTAAGGTGCCTGTCATCAAATTATCAGAGAGGATTGTCTGGGATTTTTGGACAGTTTCATTTTACACTGAAATAAAGTAAAATGTGTAAGAACTCGATTTAAAAGCAATTAAAATTGCTGACAATTGACAAAATGGCAAGCATTTTAGGACAGGTAGTATAAGCTTATATCCTGAAGTATAAAAGCATTGTGCTTCTATTACCAGCAGTTCTCATAAAAGATACTTTGGTGTTTGATGTCATAAATCAACATGAGGCATGAACTTTGTTTTAAGTTGAAATAGTAAATATAAAAATATGAGCTTAAAGGGCTTTTTTCACTTTATAATAATCGAAGAACAAACCTATACGAAATAAAAAGTACAGAGTAAAGGAAAGTAGTAAGAAGTACCCAAAAATGCTGCCATCATTTATTATAAATAAATAATTTAATAATCAAATAAAAACATTGGTTTTTTTTTAAAGCCAATCTGATCATTCATTGCACGTTTGATTTCAGTTAGCCACACCCTAATTCATTTGAAATAAAAATATTGTTTATTTTAATTATTTACTGGTGCCAGCACTGAGGTGGGGTCTAAAGCAAATACATAGTGAAGATGGATGTGAGGGTAGGACTAGAACTCCTCAGTTCTGACTGTCTGAATGTGGTTCACTGTGTCCACAAGCTAAAGATGAGTCTGTCCGTTGCAGCTCCTGTCAGTGTATTGATCCTGATGCTGTGAGAAATCCTCTGTTTGTTTGTTTCTGACCTCTACTCTCCATCCCAGATCATCAGAGCAACTTTAAAGGGCTCAATCATTGCTGCTTACTTTATTTCTAAATCAAATCAATAATAACTGGGAACATGATGCATCTCTTGTCATCAAGTACTCTAAAGGCTTCCAATTATTCTCAGCAGACACTGGGATCCTACTGAATAGGCCTGGGTTATATAACTGGTGATACTATGTATATTTATGATATTAAATATAACATTAAACAACATTTTGACCATTTGTAGTAGTGCAGGCTGAAGCTCTGCAGCAGTGTGTTGTATGTTTCTATAGGTTCTGCAGTTGTAGCCCCTCTGATTCAAATAAAGCTTTTAAATTACTTTTGGAGCTCCAGTGCTCCTCAAGAATCTTCACTGTAACAAAAGAACAAGAGGCTAAAATCACAGAGGAGCCGACCTATCAACTTAATTTATAAACTTATTTAATAAAATACATGTATGAATTGTATTTATGACAACTTTTGATATATAAGCTCATTGCAAATATAGACACTGACAGTATATATGCTGTGTATGATAAATATACTCAATTACTGTATTTACATTTATGGCATTTAGCTGACGCTCTTATCCAGAGTGACGTACAACTGTGCTTAAGAAGTCCATAACTGTTTCTTACTTGATAAACAGCTTAAATTCATGTCAACTATTTAACCAAG
>JBBIGB010000039.1:18819419-18830640 GCA_037577075.1 Alestopetersius hilgendorfi
CTCTCTCTCTCTCTCTCTCTCTCTCTCTCTCTCTCTGTGTGTGTGTGTGTGTGTGTGTGTGTGTGTGTGTGTGTGTGGTGGGAGGGGTGGATGGAGTCAGACACAGGCAGCTTGCTGGCTCAGGGTCCAGACTGCCAAAGCACTCATATTACACAAACTTACATAACAGAGGAAAGTACCACCAGACACTAACACACACACACACACACACACACACACACACACACACACTCTGCTAAATGCATCTGTGCTACACTGCAGTATAAAATCTGGGCACAGATATATTTCAGCCACATTTTCCATCTATTAGAATGAATCATAAAGTTTTGGTGCGCAGTTGGCTTTGGGGTCCTCAGCTAAAAGGTCACTGAGAGCGACATCAAACGGTGTGTTTGACTCATCGCGCAATTCTCAATTACTTTCTGTTTATGTACAGTATGTGCCGGTAGTTAATTAGTGATGGCAAATATAATGGAACCGAATTCTCAGACGGAAATGTCATTATTCTTTGTAACCATGATCTTTTTTTGATCTATGCAAGCAGAAAATAGACTCAGTAAACTTAAGGAACTGTGGTGATGTCATCAGGCTCAGGAAATGCTGTGAAATAGAGCTTTCGGAGAGGGGGTTGGTCTTAATGCAAGCTAATGTTTGCTACACCTGAGGGTTTGAGTACTTTCAACTAATTTCAAAACATCCAGTGATGGAAATGGGTGTGGTGTAAGAATGGATATGGATGTAGTGTAACAGAGAAAAAGG
The DNA here is from genome assembly GCA_037577075.1 of Alestopetersius hilgendorfi. Classification (NCBI taxonomy): domain Eukaryota; kingdom Metazoa; phylum Chordata; class Actinopteri; order Characiformes; family Alestidae; genus Alestopetersius; species Alestopetersius hilgendorfi. The sequence continues at coordinate 18,820,179 of JBBIGB010000039.1, forward strand.
GGTGTAGCGTAAACATGGAAATGGTGTACAGCAACCATGGAAAAGGGTGTACTGTAACAATGGAAATCGTTGTAATGTGCCAATGATAATGCTGAAGTGTACTCATGGACAACGGTTTTAGTGTCACCATTGAAAATGGTTGTAGTGTAACCATGGAAACAAGTGTAGTGTAACCATAGAAACGAAATGGGTGTAGTGTTACCATGGAAATGGGTGTAGTGTAACCATGGAAATGGGTGTAGTGTAACCATGGCAATGGGTGTAGTGTAACCATGGAAATGGGTGTAGTGTAACCACGGTAATGTAAAATGACTAAAAAGGCAAAAAGACTGTACGTGAGAATGATTGAAGAATAGCACTTTTAAACAGAATTTGGATTGAATTGTACATGTCTGTGGAAATGGTTCGCTGTAAAACCACATTTAACAACATCCCACACAGATCCTTCATCTTTTACAGATGACAGAGCCTTTTATGGGGCATTCAGGGACACGTTCACATCTTCTGGGGCAAATATTCAGACGGTCAGCTGTGGGCCACCGAACAACTCATAATAAGATCCATATGCTTCATATGAACTACTTTGAAGGAAACACTGAACCACATAATATAATACTGTAATACAAGAGTACTATAATGATCCATACACACCTGTGAAAAGTGCGAGAGCTTTTCACCCATTACAAAGCTGGGGCAAATCAGAAGGGGCAAATCAACCGGCCCTGAACCTTAACCTGTGCTTAGAAATGCTCTACACCAGGCAGTTGCTGGGTGATTCTCAATAGACTTGCATGCAGTTTATATTAAGCCAGAGGCACCAATCAAGCAACTTTTAATATTTTCAGTGTGAAGTCAGACAGGCCACACTGTGGCATAGATATAATGATCAGTGTCATTCAGCTCCCACTGTTTCTTCAAAAACGCTCAGCCTCTGACTATTATATGACCATTATACCAACTATGATGCAGTATAGAACTAGCTTCATCACAAACACTGTATGTGTGGTCAAAACTAAACACAGATTTGAAATCAGCATGAAATACCCTACAAAACTCACATAAACTTTTCTCTGGTGATTTTGACCTGTGTTATTAATAGCCAGACTGATACACAAGCTGAATAGCCCTAGTTGTCAGAATAAGTTCTAATGGAATGTTATACACTCTGATACCAGATCCAATCTTTCACTTTGCTTGGTGGTCAATGAGAGCAATATACTTGTCAGTTAATAATGAACTTAAATGTTGTGAGGCACTTAGATATGTGTGCATACAGAGAGCATTTTCCAATGGCTTTGAAGGTGGTACAGCCGATCAGATTTTAGAACCAGACTTTATTTTATTTCCCTAAAGGTCCAACACTATTTGCAAACCGTGGGATACTGGATGATGCCTCCATTTCTATTTCTCAGAGTTCTTTCCCACAGCTCCTGAAATGAAAATAAAATGTGCCCACAGACTCACTAACCCGACCAAACAAATTTCAGTGTCTCTCAGCCAGGGGACTTTCCTATTAGGGCGCCTAAATGATGAACCGCCGTTGATGAGGCCAAAAAAAGACAAATGAAGTCGCAGACTTATTTACATGTGACACCAAACAGCAACTGTATAATAACACACTGACATGAGCATAACTGCAGGGATGGCTTGTCCTTAAGGAGCCAAAAAGACTCCAGTATGAAGCCGCGTTTTATAAGACCTTATAAAGAACACTCTGGCATCGTCAAGTCATTCCCAAGCTATTAAAATCTCTCTTTTACAGCCAATCCAAATACTCGGTCCTGTGATCTCTCCTTTTTTAGTTCATTTCACAGACGAAGGGCTTCAGAGAAATGAAATGAAGAGATGCAGGCCATTCAATGCAGTGGCAACACAACACAAGCACCTACACTACATACAGAGGAAATCTGCACTTAAATACAATTAGACCATTCATTCCTAGGAACCATTTGTGTTACTAGTAATTTACTTAACTGTAAGTTACTTTTCTATTGTATTTATACCCTAGCTTTTGTGTATGGTGTTTTTCATCTTTTTTGCAGTTTTCATTGGATTTATTAAGGCTTTATATTTTAAATTTCTCTTGTCTTGTGTGTCTCTACAGTAAAAAAAAAAAAAGCAATTTCATCCAGGATCAACAAATTGTTCTGACACACTTTATAGATTGTTACAAAATAATATCAGATATAAATAATATACATTTACATCTGACGCCCTTTCAGTCAACCCACTAGTGCTGTTTGACCCATTAGAACTTAAACCAAGTCAGGATTTAATGGCAAAACACATACTTGTTGGCTTGATTATAATACCATCTGTGGGTTAGCACCTTTGCTAACAATAGCAATTTGCTTGTTATACAAGCAACTTATCGTAACCAGTGACATGGGGAAGCTGGAGTCTATTCCAGTGCTCACAGGGCATAAGACAAACGCCCTGAACAGGTCACCAGTCGATCAAAGGACAAACAGTTCACCTGAAATGCTCGTCTTTAGACCGTGGGGTGGAAACTGGAGCACACTGTGGAAAGAAAGGCCCTCAGACCTCCGAGACGGGAATTGAACCCAGGACCTGTGAGCATGGCCACCATGCTGCCCAACACTTGCCACAGCTGGAGAAATATTAATTGCTGAAGACTTTGTCTCTTCCAAATGCGGTCTTTTTTTTGGGTGACATGGCAAGGATTTTTATTAAAGGGCCCATCTCATGGGAATCCATTTTCCCTTTGTTTTTTAATGAGAATTATTATCAGTAGTCAACTCTAAAAGTGTTACATCAGTATCAGTGTTAAATGCACAGCAATAATAACTGCTCATTTTACTCTGAGGGATCAAAACAATTTGGAAAATAGTCGAATGATTATGAACATGGCATCTAAACCACCATTCGAATGAAGTTCAGTTAAAATGACAAAAGTTAAATGTCCTAAAATGTTATCTTGAACGCCTTTTTCTCCATGAGCCCTATGCTCATCAGTAAAAAGCTTCTACAGCAGGAATACGGTCTTATCTGCAAAGACGAAGCTGCTCGCTGCATTATCATCGAACACTATCATCTTCAATTACGCCGACAACATCTCACAACTATGCTGGGCCTTCTCTAAAATACCTTCCATTGCCTAATGGGAGTGCCTTCTGGGTGTTTCACTGGCATCTGCCTGTATTTTTTAAATCATCCTCTAAACCCAGTTCTCCCGTTGGGAATTACCTCCAAGTAAAAGTTCAACTGAGAAAACAAACTCTGTTTGAAGGTTTGGATGAAATTTAGGTAATCCGGATGATACTTTTTTCAGTTGTAGCAACTAAATGTGGATCAGGCATTATTACTTATAATCTGAGTGGTTACTCCACATCCAAAATCTTGCAAAGTACTACTTTCTATTTGTCTGATTGGCTACTCCACATTCTCAGCTTTGTAATACATTACTTTTTATTTTGTATTTTTTAAATAGTTTCATTTGGTTGAAGTGTCTCATTAATCTCAACAAGAAGTAACAATGAAGCCACATCTGGAGCCGCAGCTACACTGTAAAATAAAAACAGCTGGACTGAGAGAGTGAGAGCACAGGCCAGCAGGAAGGACAGTGCTACACACTGCAAAATCAATCAGTGTCTACACTGTATCAAGAGACAGCAGACACCACTGCTATTTCCCCCAATTCTTTCTGCACCAATCCATATGCCCTCTTTGCTCATGCATGAGAAAAGTGGGACCATTTCAGTAGCTTTAAATTCAGCCACTTCTACAGTTCCTGCTGAAAGCCTGCACGCTGACTTCATTCTTTTCTCCTGATCAATATCTTACAATTAAACTTCCCATAGAGACCGACCACTCAGAGGGAGGAAGAGAAAAGCAGAGGCGCACTTCATGCCAGTGTGGTTGGAAACTGAGGTTAAGGCGCTTCAGAGCAGTTTCAGTACATTTAAACCAGTCCTTACAGAGAGTTACTGGGCTTTTCACCATCAAACCATCAGACAGAGCCACAACCACTGAGATATGACTATAACCCTGTAATCAGCCACACAAATAGAGACTGCCCATCAAAATCCGGAGATGCTGAGTAGCTTAATGCATTCATACCTGCAGTTCAGCTCCTTGGTCCAGACCGAAGAAAAAATGATACATGATACAGTGTTGATAGCGGTGTAACAATTCAACATATGTCACAGTATAGATGGTATTCTATTACTTTATAGTAAAAAGCATGTTAGATTTCCTTCACTTGCAGACATATTAGATTGGGAAACTGAGCTGCTGGATTACAGAAAAAGTTTATCACTTACCCAAGATACAGTCAACAATTTTTGCTTTTTTAGTGGAGCACAGGAGCTGCAAGGTTGATGTTGCTAACAAACACTAGAAGTCAATAGTCACACAACGTTGGATGCAAATACTTCCTCAAAACATTTTTCAACGCTTTAGACAGCAGGTTCTAATCCACTGTGCCGAATTACACAGGTTTACAGATGGAGTCCCCCAAGGCTCAATTTTAGGGCCTTTATTTTTCCCATTCGTCATGTTATATCCAGTTCAGCTAGCTAGCTAGGACTCCACGAATCACTCCCCAAACCAAGCACACTATCATTGGAAATCTCATCATGCTTGGAGGGGAATGCTAACTGCCACTTATGTAAGCTAACAGGGACCTGTGCTGGCTAGAGTAATGAGAGAGAGAGAGGGCCAGCCTATTCTGTGATCTCCTGAACTCCTGGCCATGAATGCTCTTGCATCTTTGGGGATCCTATTAGCATGACCAATCAAGACACCCTCCATAAATTTACCATTTTGTCTGTCTCCTATGATTTTACCCTTTCAAATACAAGGTGTTCATTTTTTACAGCAACAGCATGTACCATGGCACAATACATCATTTAAGCACATACATCGTCACACCTGACTAACACAGCTGGCCTGTAAAAGGCTGAGGCTCATTCAGCTCGCTGGTTTTAAACAACGCCAGAAAAATGAAAGGTGCTGGGCGCTCTTGCACACAAACTCTGCCATAAAAACCCCCCAAACATCTGCTCTGGCACTACAACAGCACTGTGGCACCATGCTAACAACTCCACTACAGCAGGCATAAAACCTCGATTTCCCTTCACTTTTAAATCTTACTTAATCTTATTACATCACACTCTTCCACCAGAGGACTATTTCTATGCAAAAATAACACCATAAAAATATATTCACCCTAAAGGATTGGGAAAGTAGCTGGAACCTGCCAACATGGAGGGGGTTTTTTTCAACAGAGCTGCACCTTCACTCCCACTGCAGAGTTTATGGCCTCAGTTTTTTTAACGGATGGGGAGATGGAATTTTTACACCTCGGCCAATTGCAGCGATTTGTTCAGAGAAAACACCAGCAGACTGTTGCATGGCTGAGGAAGGGTAGTCAAGGGTCTGATATATCATATTACATGTAGAAATACATATACCTATATATATATATATATTGGTGGTGAGGTACATACAGAACATACAAAACAGACCACCAGCCTCCCACCAAATATTTTTTAGCTTTACATATACCCCAATTTTACCATTATCACTCAAATGCCTTTCATTCCTATCACCGATATTGTATAAATCTGAAGTCTCTCTAGAATGTATCATCACATTAAACCATGTAAATGATTGTGTTTACGTGATTTAAAGCTTTACTTATGCAGAAAATGCCCTTTGGGAATTGCCCTTCAATTTTGAAGCTTGAGTTTATGATATGTGGGAATTGAGAACTGAAAATCCATAAAGTCTTTTTCAAACCAAACACACTATGGGCTTTCACAGCAACACCCCAAACCAGAACTACTATTCACTACTCACTACTTTGAGGTCAATTTGAAGGATGATTGCTTTAGAAAAAAAGAAAGAACTAAAACACAACGCGTTCCAAACCCTATCAAATTTGGACTCTGGGGGTGTCCATTGCTGGTGAACTAGAAATCACATCCAGAAGGCTGGAAAACCCTGGAAATCAAAACACTTGCAGGGGTGCTGGAGATGAGGGCATCAGCCAAAGATTCATTTTGACCTGTGGTTTACAAAATAAAAACTATGTTAAAATGTCTCTTCATTTTTTTTGGACGCTCCCTATCGTATTGGGACACTATGTTAACAGTTGAACCGCGCTATATCCTAATACATTTGTCCACTGAAAGGCACTGTAGATTAAAGCTTGAGCGGCCAAAAGTATTGGGACGTATTGCTAATATAGTGCTAGGAAGAGAGTAATGACACACACACACTTAATGTTTCTCACACACGGCATTTTGATAAGCAGACTTTCCCATATCTGTGCAAAAAAGTTTATCCTATATTCTAATTTGGTTGTGTAGACTATATTTGTTCAAGAATTTAAAAAAAATATTCAGGTACGTTCAGGCCAGCACACTGAAGGTGAAGGCTTTTACCAGTTTTGCAAATGTGGGATTTATAGCAATAGACACACAGATTTTTATTTTATTTGCACTTTTTAGTGATGTGATGTTATTTTAATAATTTATTTTATTTAAATTATGTGTGTGTACTTCTAAGTTCTAACATGTCGTAAATTCAAATCAGAGTGTCTTCCGTGTCTGGCATGGATGTACAGTATTCTTGAGTCTATAAGGGAACAGTAATATAATAATAAGATAACCTTGTTTGAATTGTGTAATAGGTTTGCCTAAAAGAAAATGTAGATTTTGTCTATTCTACTGGGTACTTATACTATATAGACTGGGTTAAATAGAATTGTGTTACTGACAAGAGAGACTAAAATACAACTTTCTTTGACTAAAACTAGACTAAAATACAACTTTCTTTGACTAAAACTAGACTAAAATGTCATCAGATTTCATCAACTAAAACTAGACGGAAATAGTTGTGGATAATTCTGACTAAAATAACACTAAAATGCTCAGGCTTCTAAAGAGAGTATGGACTAAGACTAATAAAAACTAAAATGACAGCTTGAATCAAAGACTAGACTAAATCTTAAATTAAGACATGCCGCCAAAAACAACACTAATTGGCAGGTACATGCGGTATTCCAACCACTATTCAGGCACCAACAGCCACACCAGGCTTTTATTAGCCTTTGGCATCAGCTGAATCAAATGAGACAGCACCTACTGATTGTACCAGTGATAGGTTTTTTTTGCTAAAAGTATGCAAAACCAACTTTTACAAACAGTTTTTTGGTGAAATCTCGTTGGACAAGACACTCGTTTTCAATAATTATCAAAAACGTGTACATTTGCAAACAGTATGGCTGTTATGTGCAAATTAAGCTTGTTGGTTTTGCATATAATGAGTTAAACTGCAATTACTATTAAGGGCTTGGGTCAATGCTTACCAAACTTTGTAAACCCATGCAAGGCGTCACTCAACAGCAGTACCTTAATTTATATACACATTTACCACTTGGTGGCGCTATGACAGGTCACAAAAATTGTGTCTATCTCTTCAGCAACATAGCCAGTGAGCTCATTCCACACCAGTAGACATCATGACCATATCATGAAATACATGGCCAATATCAGCCAAAGGCGCCAAGCATTTCTACAAGGCAAATATCATGTCTATCCCAGGCTAACGATTATCAAACTTGGTATATTTGTTGACATACAAGCTTATATGATGCAATTCAAATTTGCTCTACTTTGTACATTGGGGGTGCTATAGGACACATTCAAACATTGCAGTGGTTTCCTGCCCATAACTCATGAACCATGAGACATACTCACAATTGCTTTTTACTGCTGAATTCTGCCCTCTGTCACAAGTTTAGAGACGTGTATGTATTTGATACTACAAGAACATGTGCCAAGTGTTGTGTTCTATATACTTTATGAATGGCTCGGTGCAGCCCAAAGTGTTCTAACCTGTCAGCATTGTGGTTTGGAAGACGCGTCTATATTTTCTGTTTGTTTCAAAGACCTAACATTAAAATAATTGGGCATTTTTGTTCTTTATGGGCATTTGCACATGACAGCATTTTTAAAACCCAGTTGTGGTTATTATTTTTAAATGTTTTTTTTTAAATTACAGAAACGCCAAGCCTCAACTTCAACACCTCAAGCTTCAACAGAAACCGGGGGAGCTTCCATATGAGGAGTTGTTTTGCTGTATGACGACAATCTACCATTTGTTGCACTTCTGCTGCTCTAAAGGTTACATTTTATTATCTCCTCCACTCCTAATCCATCTTTAATCAGTTTCTGAGCGTAACGCAGTGGCTGACCAGACATCTGAATGGTGGACCACTGTCAGTACAGCAGCAGCACTTGCATTGCAGTGTGTTGCACTGGTACAAGTGTATCAGGCACAGCAGTGTTGCATGTCAGAGTCATTTATAGTTTGAGAACAGTCCACTGCCCAAAACATCCAGCCAAGAGCTGCTCTGTGGTCAGATACTGACCACTGATGAAGGGCTAGAGGATGGCTTACACAAACTAAGCATCAAAAAAAAGGGTGTTGTTTCTGACAGTACACCCGCAAGGTGGAGCTACGAGGGAAAGGTTTCAGATAAAGTGTATTTGGAGGACACTGGACAAGGCTCTAACCACATACTACAGTAATGAATGCACTGCTAAAGGTGGTGCAATAGATTTAACATCTGAGTGCATGATTTAAGATTTCGTACACAATAAAAAGCTCCCTAAATGTTGTGAGAGTTATATTTTCATACATAACTTGCTGCTATTCAAATACTCTTATTGAGAGCTAAACCATTATCATTACATGCAATATCATTTTTATAATGTACAAAAGTTCATGTGCAATAGTCTTATCTGCAAAACCACTAATAATGCCACTCCTCATGCCATTTATGTCACAACTTATGCAATAGTGTTATTATATATATAATATGGTAAGTAAACTACTTAGTAAACTTCTCAATGTATTATCCATATGGTTTTTATTCACCTCACTCTGTCCTCCTGTGTGCATTTTGTGTACACATTGTATTTAGTACAATTTAGTATGTTTGAGAGAGATTTATTTTGATTTGATGCTATATTTGATATTGTTCTAGTCTGGGCAGTCGTAACATTAGCAATTTTCTCCAGATTCTGATTCTGATCATGTCCTTTTATCTTGCACGCATGGTTAAATCATGTAGTCCACCCACCCAGATGTTAACAATAAGGGAGGTATCATGTGGTGCATGCAAACTCCCTGATTCATTTCAGAATAAATGCTGGATTAGCAGCCATCTATGTATTTTGGCCATCTACAAATTATTCTAAATTAAATTACTCGACAACTTAGTCATCCCTAGGACAGTGAGGCATAAACTCAGAATTGTTTTACAAGGTTCACAAAGTCCATGAGGGAATTATTCTCAAATGTTTTGCCACATTATTTGTCCTCGTAATTCCAAACCCTCTGCTGAATCTCTTTTCCATTTGCAACACCCACACAGTGAACACGGCCATCACACAGAAGGAAAAAGCATGAGGAAGGAAGATGTGGGTTTTTTTCACTTGATGTACACTGATCATCAAAAGCTTTTTAATATAAATAAGCAGGTTTTTGTTACTGACCAGATTAAATGCTTAGTGTAATGGAAAAGTGAATGTTCAGTTTAGTGCAACAAAGCTAGTTTCATAATCTATATTCATTACTCCCAAGCCAATGGACAGAGCTCCAAGTCCCTGGCTGAACAATCACATCAAAAGTAAAAGGTGGGCCCTTCTGGGTATCATAAAGAGGAGGGATTAGTCCTCCACAGATATAAAAAAATTGCCCAGCTGGGGTCTTATTATTGTGCTGGAGATTTTCGTCGGGGTTAAAGTTCATTTCACATTCAGAAAACAACAAAAATGTGACTTGTCACACACTACAAATGTAAAATATGTAGATAATGTCAGAACAATACACTTTTTCTCCATATTTGTTCTTTATTTTCATTTCTAAATAATTTGAACATTTACACTTTACAATGTGTGGAAATTAATGAATGGATAAATGGATTGATATAAAAAGTCCAAAACTACAAAAATCTTCCATTCAAAGTTCCAATTTTTGGAGATTTTTTTTCCTCCAGTAACATTTTTTGTAAGGGAAATGCAGAGTAAACCCACCCATGAGTTTCAATGTAGCACTAGACAGGGAGCAGCAAATTGGATGCCCTGATATATTCAGACCTACAGTAAAAACATCCATCAAAGTGTTTAATTTAAATAATAGTAATAAATCACACATTTTCCTGAAATGCTGATACTGAATGTTAACGGTTGCCCGGGTGTAGCTGTCCAGGCATATACGACAGGGGGGAGGGCTTATAAAGTCTGATGGATGGGTGAGTGTGTGACAGGGGGAGGAGTTATAGTGTCTGATGGGTGAGTGTGTGACAGGGGGAGGAGTTATATAGGCTGAAGGGTGGGTGGGTGTGTGACAGGGGGTGGAGTTATAGAGTCTGATGTGTGAGTGTCTGACAGGGGGAGTTGCAGAGTCTGATAGGTGTGTGTGTGTG
>JBBIGB010000039.1:18838680-18852945 GCA_037577075.1 Alestopetersius hilgendorfi
TTTGCTAAGCTATAGATAATTATTTTACATTTAAAAAATAAAGTGTTACTTCTGTTCTCAATATGTTTTGTTTTTTTTAAATTGAAAAACACAACAAAAAGTATCGATAAGAGTACCGTTAAAGTACTGAACCGATAAGTGGTATCGAAAGAAGTAGTAATACCGTTAAAACCTTAACGATACTCATCCCTAACCGTGAGTACTCTGACTCTTCGGAGTCCATTTATATACTTGCCTGTGTGCGTGTTTAGAACGCGAGTTCATATTGGTGTGGACTCTAACTCCTCTGGCAGCATTCTAAGAGTAACTGCGTCGCTTACCGACTCTCTCGTGTCTCTCACGTCCCAGTTCTTCCACCACGCTACACTGTTAGCACAGTTCACTCGCTATTCTACCTCCCATCGTGACAGAGCATACTAAGTATGTTATTGCACGCAAGTAGAGATATTGCACATGGTTAGACTATTGCAGATAATGGTGAGTTTTTCCAACAATGATGATGATTAAGCACACAATATGAAAATTGCTTGTGATATTGCACATGATAAAATATTTTTATTATGTGTAATATAAGAGTGTGTGGTGTGGAGTACGCACTGGTCTGGAATCACCCAATAGAGAGAAAAGTTTACATTTTTAATTAACTAAACAGTTCAATGCCCTCACTGCTTGAACCACTTTTCATGGTCGCAGAAACTCACTTGAATGTTAAGGGACTTTATGACCATTTCTTTCCTTTATTAAAAAGTTGTATAAAAGCACAGAACGGGTGGAGGTGTTGTGAATATAACATTGACCATGATAGACCATCCTTGCAAGATTATGAACTCTAACCCACCTATTAACTTCTATTACCAAAGCATGATAGAAATGATAAAGCTGATTTGAAATACAGTTCTATGAACACTATGTTTTGCTCTGTGTTCAGTTAATAGCAAACCATTCTTCATCCTGGACCAAGAGCTTCTCCACAGCGTCAAGACCGTTTTACAATAATTACAACAAAGGATGTGTAGCGGAAAAGACATATTTCCTTTTTGTGTAAAGACGCCACAGATGACAGCCCTGACCTCTGACCTCTTCCCTATTCACTGTGAGAAATGTTACAGGTTCAATATAACTGTCGCTATGACCACTATTTACAGATGGGGATGGGAAACCAAAAACCACAAACACTCTTTTTTGCTCCTAAAAGAAGTTTGAAAAGGAATAATTGTTACACTTCCTTATGAGATTTTAAATCTCTTTCTTGCAAAGGGAAAGGAGGGCCTTGACTTTAACAGCCTTATTCTTTGCAAGCAGAAATATTTATGGCCTTTGACCACAACGACAGGTGAAAGACTATATAGGGTTTTCTGAGAAACTGCTATGATGGAGATATTCAAAGCAAAGACCTAACTAGTCGGAAGGAACTGGTCCTGAGTGAACTGGGCAAGAAAAGTGGGTGAAAAAAATGTGTTTAAAGTATAAAAAGAGAAACAGAAAGACAAGACATGACATGCCTTTGCCTTCAGACATGTAGCCAGGACAGCAAGAAACATTGATTACTGGTGTCACAATGTGACTGTTCAAAGCCGTGCAAATTAGTGGTGATCTGTCTTTAGGCAAATGACGTGTGACAACAATAACAATACAAAAGTTCTCTGGTTTTGTGGACTATGCCGCACTGCTGTCACACTTCATTTGCTAAAAGTGAGTCCCTGCCTTGCATCTATTAGCCCTGGGATAGCCTCTGGGTACCTGTGACCCTAGTAAGGATTAAAGCAGATACAGAAAATTGATGAATTACTTATTTTGTTAGCCATAATTTTAGGTATGTACATCAATACAGTTCAAAGTGTTTCCAATACAAGGAAGAACACTGTATTAACATACCATACTCACACATGTTACAATACAAGCTACTATTGTAGACTCTCATTCAAATACAGCTTACGTGAGCCACTTAGTCACAAACGGTGTAGCGTTTGAATTGCTACTTTGTTCATCACCATCAGGATTTTCTAGCAACAATATGCTATGTTAAAACAGTGGTGAACATATTTATATGTTATTCATTAACACTTGCTCCTATTGCTGTAAAAAAATGTTTCTATGACCTGGCAATTCAGTCAAACTTACTGCCAGCTACAGAGAACCTCAGCATCCAAGTGTGGGCACAAAGACTTTTAATAACACAGGTCAACAACAACAACAACAACAAAATTGTAATCAGAAACCACAACACACTTTTCTAAACCAGTTTTCCATGTTGATTTCAGATCTGCTTTCAGATTTTTTCATTCACATCAACGTTTTGAATTAGGAGTAATATTCGATTTGTAATAGACTTCCATGCAGTTTTTATTAAACTGCAAGCACCAATCAAGTAGCTGTTTCAATATTTTCAGTAAGAAGTCAGACAGGCCACACTGTGGCATAGATATAATGATCAGTGTCAGTCAGCTACCACTGTTTCTTCAAAACCGCTCAGCATATGATTATATGCTAATGATACTATCATGAAATATATAACTAGCTTCAACACAAAAACTGTATGTGTGAGAAAAACTAAACACAGATTTGAAATCAGTATGAAAAACAAGATCTAATCACCACAAAAGAGGAATTTCAAGCCTTGTGGAAACTGCAACAGCATGTAAACCCTAGAAATATCACTAAAAAAAAATTTTCATCATGGTCAGTTTTTGATTAAAAGAACAAGAAAATGTATTCCTACAACATGTACAAACATTATACCAACACAGGAATCCACCACAGACACACTGAACTCCTCCAGGACAGGATACACTCTACACACTCCACATAACTCCAATTCTTCATTCCAACATGCCAAACTGCAGTCGCTCCAATTCAGTTCCACAATCCAAAACAAAGCTCTGAGAACCAAATTGGACTTCACGATCAGTCCTCTTCATTTTATCTGGTCTATATCACTCTCTTCCCTAGTTACACACTCTGGATTACTCTACTGTGTATGTGCACCTAGAGGCAGGCGATATGAACGTATATATTACAGTGACATTTTCATCACACTACTCATGGGTATTACCAATACTTCTGCAGCAACTTGTGTACATAGACTTCCATCCGATGTTCTACCTGTTACTATGCAGTTACTATCATGTTAATGGTTTCTTAAATTGTTTATTTTTGCAAACATCAAAGCAAAATCAAATGAGCCCTAGCTCAGAGCCCTTACGGCATGTCTACTCATATTCACATATCACCTTTCACTTTAAGTGAGTGGAACTATAAGAAAACAGTTAAATAATTGGGTTTTGTGGTTGAGAAGAAATGTGTTTATTGTTGGGTCACCAAGTGTGCTGAGCTGGAAACTAATAGGGAGGAAGGTTTCATATAGCCTGAAGGAAAGTATGGAAAATATGCTTGGTGCAGTTTAGTTCACTGGGTGGTGGCGGTGCTAATGGGAATACGCGCCCACCGAGGTGCCCTTCACTGTCGCTCTTTCGGGAGGGGTTACCTGACCGGCCCAAATTTACCATTGGCCTGGTATGCCCAAAGGCCAGTCCAGCACTGTATATGGTGGAGTTTTGGCATGAATTCTTCATCTATTCCACATTTATTCAAAAAGATAGTCTCTCAGTATGCTGAGCACTGTCCAAAATATCCCTTTTATGTTCATCTGTGACTGCAAAGTCATAGCATTTGATTTACATCTCTTTCATCTCCAAATACTCATTCCGTGACCCCTCACTACCTATGGAAGGGAGCACTGTTGTCCTGGAGAAGACCACTCCAGCAAAAGCCACCAGACCACTGCAATGGGTAAGCATTCACCCCTGTACTATTCTGGTTTACTCCACACATGCACTCACATATCAACATATTATTTCTTCCACATTCCACGGCCACTGATGTTAACTGATGCCTCTTACATTGATCTAAATACAGATGTCCCTGTGGCACACCAAGTGGTAGTATCTGAATTCTTCATGCTTCTCCACTCTTTTACTCAGGCTTTACTTTCATCTGTCACTCTAGTGTTTTTCATTATATGTAAAATAAAATGAATCATTATCATCATCCTTTCTTCTTTATTTTGCCTTTGAATCCCTGTTCTCTCAGCTGTCTGTCACCAGCTGCCATCAGCCTAAATAGCCCTGATGTGTAACAGCCACAGGCGATGGAAGAGGCCCATCAAGTGCCTGTGCTCTTCAATGTACAGAAAATAGCACACTTCAGAGCTGTCAAGCCTGAGAATGATCCACAAATCAGCCTGAAAGAGTCGCATGTTGATCTGGAGAAGGTGAAAAGTGTAGAAAGTCACACTCTGCCAGTCGCAAGGTTTGGTATGAAAACTCCAGAAAAATGTACACTTTGATATGTGCTATCAATATGATACTATGAGAAGTGCTACTAGGTTTCTTCTCTGCCACTGAAGTAAAGACTAATAGGAGTTGACTTTGACCGATATTGTTCATTCTTTTATTATATGAGTGGCGTAGTCTCAACCAGTCACGGATGAGCTGAAGAATATTGCAGTGCAGTGAAAGACAGAAAACCACCCTGGACAGCAGACACAGAGACAAACCAACTCATGCGCACACACTCACACCTAGGGTGAAGTTAGCATCTCCATTTTACTAGACATGCACTGTGGGAGGAATCCGAGGCACCCAGCAGAATTCCATGAAGACATATGGGGAACATGCTAACTGTATCCTGAAAGCACCCTTGGATACACCAGCTGGGAATAGAACATAGTTGCCACCATGCCTCTCTTATTTTGAGCTGTGAAAAACACAAATGCTTGAGACAAACACTCCTACACATGACCTTTCAGCTGTATGACCTAATGAACCTATGGTAGCCTAGTGCCTTACAGCATACATAAAGACTAATCATTGCTACGCCCTCAAATGCTGACAGACATGATTGTAAATCATCTTAAAAACCCTCCTAGTGTGCTGTTTTTCCTCCCTTTTAAAACAGGTGTAGATTGCAGGTTCAGAAACTTTTTGGTGTGGCTACAGCTTAGGACCATGACTAATATTTACAGTAGCATTAGCATTCTTCACATATCCTGCTTCTTGTGCAATGTCCTGGACCAAATTGAGGAACAGAAGTGGAACACGGTGATTTATGTTAATAATGTGTGAAAGAAGCAGCACTCTCACAGCAGTTAGAAGAAGGGCCTAAGATAGAGGAACACATTTGCTAACACTTGCTAATAAAGTCTTTGCATGTCATTATGCTGTATATCATGGGAAAAGAAACACAATAGTTCATGGCTGTGGCCTAGACAGCTGCATAGTCGCTTCAGATGAAAAAGAAAGTTCACCAAATGCTGCTAATGTGGCTAACAAGGACCAAAAGCAGCAGCAAGTTTTGAATATCATTAGCCTACTTTTCATTAGGCTAATTAGTAGTGTTATTTAATTATTAATGAAATTAACTTTTTTAAACTAGGCTATCCATTGAATATTCTCAAGGACATAAAAAGACAAAACTGTTTGGAGTAAATGTTTGTTGTGAGTGAGAATAACGAGTCATGTATGACAAATGTTTATTTGAGTAACTATTCCAACACTGCTGAAGGACTAGGAACTCTTGCATCCCACTGGGACAGTAGTGCCTGCCTGGCCTTTTCCAAATGAAAGCCTTTACATAAACTCAGCATACACACATTGGCAAAACTGTTCATTATTCCGAATCATGAGGCCTCAGCTTTTCAACTTTGTTTAAAGGAGGAGCAAACAGTATCACAAAAGTTTTCACCAGCAAAACTGCATAATAGCTCAGTGTGCTAAGGGGAAGAAAGAGGGGGACATTGCATTCCTGGCCACAATTGGGAAAGGAACCTGCACCTTTGCATGTGAATTGGGTCTAAATGTCAAACTGCAGCCAACCATCTGGATCTTATGTTAGCTTGCTACAACATAGCGCAGTCAGAAGCAGCTTTGACAGGCAAAACCTTCCTGGCCATTTCCTGGGCTGGGAAAATTGACACTGGAGAACATTGACCTCAATGAGGAGTTGATTTGAGTGGCCATCCACAGGGGCTTCTTCTGAATAGAAAAGCAAAAAACAAACAAGAATGAGAGGCCATCTAACCATATTCTGTACAACTTCCAGCCTGACATTCAGCCTGAGTAACAGTCACCTCCATGACTTGCTTCATTGTAATTAAATTGGCCTGGTCACACTGTAGAGTAACCACATAATGGTTGAACTTCAGAATTTTTAGTTACCAGAACATGACTACAACACTGATAGAGTAGGAAGGACTGGTCAGTAGGAAACATCAGCTTCATGTTCAATGTAAAACTATAACGCAAAATAAAAACACAGTGTATTTTCAAAGTCAAAAGAATCCCAGGTTTAAGCTTTAGTATGTTTAGTAGCAACAGTGACTGACTGGTCAACCTGAACCAGATTTAAAATAACCTAAAAATGACTTAAATATGCAGGGAAATTTATGCTGTCTGTCTAAAACATCCATTGCAGCTCAAGCAGTTGAGCATGGCATTGTTGAAAACAACCAGTCAAAGAACTACACAATCATAATGCATATTTTTGGTTATAGCAATTACAAAGAAGGACCCAAATGCTATTCATTTTATTTTGATGGCATTACCAAATTTCAAGGGTAGAATTTCTGTCAATCTTGGAGAACTTGGCCAGTCATTTGAATCAAGGCTGACCAAAATATCTGACTTACTCTGGTGAATACCCTCATATTCCATCATTCATAGCTATCAAACTGTAAGAAGTCAGTGTCAGTGAAGCTGAAGTGTAAGCCCAAGAGAATTGGAATGCACTTGTTGCTTGAAATGGCCTTGAAAATTGAGCTTGTGTTCACTCTGGAGGGAAAAGTGAGGGACGTGAACCATGTGTAAGTATTTTATGTCTGTCTGCCAAGTGGGCCTTTTTAATGCCTCGCGTGTCAGGTCCCTCAGGAGCCAGAGCACAAGCTGGCAGCAATCCAAGCTTCTAAACATTTAGGATAGGCAGCAGCCAGTGGCTAAACAGCATAGTTTTATCCTTACTCACATTTGGTAGAAGTCAGCTAGGTGCAAACGGTGCAGATTTGATTGCTAACCTTGACCAAAAGATTCAACAAGGAGCATAAACGGCCTTGTTATCATGGCTTCTCACACAGGCGTCCCTCAGGGCTCCACACAAGGTCTACTAAATAATAAATGGACATAGTCTAACATCCTTGTGCACATCTTTAGTTACTATCTCAAATCCCAAATATACAAAGTACAGCTTGTTGCATTGAGTCCAATTGACATTTAATGCAAACCACAAAGGGTTTTAGCATCATGTGGAAAAAGAAAACAAGACATATCCGCTGCCTAAAAAATCCAGCCTTGTGTCCTGAAGCTAAGGTCAGCTTAGATTTGCTTTGTATTAGCTGTATATTGCATATGTAATTACAAAGAACAAAGAATATGTAAGTGTAAACACACATGTGTGCTAAATTTGTTTACAGTATACTACTGCAAATCTGTGGTACAGCTCTGTGGAACAGATGTATCCACACCATGTTTGTATAGACCTCACTGAATCGTATGCCTCACTTAAGTGATAAAATCACTGCCAACCATCCGGAGCGTGGGTCAAGCCAGGACCCCAAAGCCTTTTCGGTCTACCCACAATTCCCCTTGGTCCAGCTCAAAGCCCACCCACATGGAGGGCAGTACTGTGTAAAAGCTGGCCATCCTTGAACACATAAAGAGAAAAGGAGAGATGGACTTGTGCCTCAGACAAGCAAATACCTTTCTTAGCTGAGTGAACACAGGCCATGGCTTTGAGTTGCTGGAGCAAAGGTAATCCCCACGCTTGCTGCAACAGAAAGCGCTATTCTCAGTTAAGCAAGATCATATTCAGATCTGAGTTCACATCCCCCAGGCTGCTTTAAACAGGATTACACTGGCCTTGTTCTGACAGTAATAGGTTGGATAAACTGAAGCTACTTTATTGGTCTCATCTGTCCCAAAGGCCTCAATAATCAACACAAAATCAAAGACAATAGTCCTAATGATAAATTATAATACTGTCAGCTATAATCCTACAATTATGATGCTACACTAAAACAAAACATGTGAACGTCAAAGGCAAGTCTTGCATCCCACTTATGCTCTGTTCACAAACATTGTTTTGGAAGGTTGGAAAGACTTTACAGAAGTCGGGTAAAAATCCCATTCAGCCCAATGAGAAGCTAGCTGTCAGCCTATACACTGGTCAAAGGATAGCAGACCTGAACTTGCCAGAAAAGGAGTATACTCAGTTAGATTACAAAATACTCAGTCAAATCATATTCAAGACTGAGACAAATATATCATCAAAAATCTTAAATACTAATCGCTTCAATTCATGTCATTTGCAACCACCTACTAAAGCCTCAGCAAACTGTGGCCCACGCTGTCATGGAGGCAGACAATAGGCTGAGAATTTACGTGACCCGGTGTGTGCGGCACACGCACTTTAGAGGCTTAAGCCGTATTGGTGCTGGATTCGTTTTGCTTGAAAAGGTTCTATAATGTAAGTGAACTGAATCCAGTATGAATCTGCATTGTTTTTGCAGTACCACAGTAATAACTGTGGAGCCATTTTAATTCAAAATGAATTTACATTGTGTTTGCATTCCTGTTTAAATAACTGTGGAACGTTCTTAATCCAGTATGAATCTGCATTTACAGACTAACAGTCATAGATCTGGAGTGATTATAATCCAGTATGAATCAGCAGAGGATGTGGTTTTTATAGTCTTACAATAATGACTCAGGAGCGATTTATATCCAGAATTTTTGCCCACAATTTTAAGGAATATCTGGATCATATGTGGGAATGTTAGGCTATTACAGAGATACTTTATTCTGAGTTAAATCCCACACATTACATCGACTCCTCTGCAAAAACAAATCCAGCATAAATAGTCTCAAAAACAAAACCAAACCAGTATCCTGCTTGACCTAAACCTTATTTGAGTAGAGTGCTGCAAAAGACATGAGCAACAGCACAGTCTATGCTTGTGCATGTGTGTGTGTGTTTGTGTGTGTAAGGACATCTTCTCATCCTCTGACCACATCACATCAAGTGTTGGTTACTGTGGGTGGTCACACCTGGGGGCACACCTGGTCTATCACACATACTCATGCAGCCCACCTAAGGAGACGTGAAAGGCAGGAGCATGTGATCTCCACACACACACACACACACACACACAGAGAGGACAGAGTAGAGTCTGTTCCACCTCTAAGCAGATAACCAGGTATATAGACTGGGTCAATAGGAGTTACATGCATTCAGTTTTTGTCTGCGACTCTATTCAGCCTTACCCGCTGTAAAGTCACACTTAAAGACACACAGGCTAGAGCTTCAACTATTGGCCAAATCCTAAAGAAAATCCACCTCTTTTTTGTCAGGGTTTGTTAATTTGTCTCATCTACCTAGCAGTAACTTGGTTGAATAGCGGATGTTAATTTAAGTACAGTGCTACTTAAATCAACATACGAGCTGTCTCTCGGACGGTCGGGCGAGCCAGTCGGGGCTGGTTTGAGAATTTTATAAAGAGGACCAGTAAATGCTGAACATTATACTTAATAAAAACAGGTTATTGCAGTACATTCTATTGTATTGTGTTTTTATACAATATTCGTTGTCTAAAAGCAGATTTTTCTTATTTAAAAACAGAAAAAATGCTGTGTTTTTGGGAGGTCCAGAACGGATTAATGGCATTTCAGTTCATTTCAATTGGGAAAATTGATTTGACATACGAGTAATTTGAGTTATGAGCTCCAGTACGGAACAAATTAAATTTGTAAGTCAAAGTACCACTGTATAGTTTTACAGGTATGAATAACAGATGTGAGCTACTTAAGCACTGATGCGCATTGCTCTGGTTAAGAGCCTCTGCTAAATGCCATAACCGTAGCAGATACTATATCTAAGTTGACTGCAACAGACATTGTTTGGGATTGTTTGTGTTTGTATCTAAAATTAGGATAAAATTACATCACCACTATCTTGCAACTGACCTCGAACCACTGAAGATAAAAAAAAATGACCTGAGGTTGCCAGTACATGTGAAAGAGGCCTGATTGACAATTATGCTGCAACTTGACCTGTCTGCTGACAGGCTCAGCTGACTCACATGAGGGCATTTCCACAGAAGCTGGAACTTAAATCTTTATAGTCTGTCCACTCAGAAGCCAACTTGGAAACACCAGTGGGCAGATATTTTCAGCCTTAAAAGACCAAGCTCCTGTATTTGAATGGGAAGGAATCTATAAACCCAAACCTGATAGCTAAGCTAACTTTACACACACTAACCTTGTTAACTGCTCTTTTTGTTGGTGGCAGCATTTTATATGGCCCTCCCTTGGGGCACCAAATGCCTTTATTGCCTCGTCTGGAGGCACCAGCCTCCTTTACTGCCCTTCCGGTGACCATCATCCTTGCTCACCGCTCTCCTTGTGGCCATCCATCTCCTTCACATCCCTTCCTCTGAACATTTACTTCAATTAAGGCCCTTGTTTTGAGCACCGACCTCCTATACAGTTCATGTTGTGGACACCAACCCCTTTAGTGCCCCTTGTCACCATCAACGTCTTTTATGGCCCTTCCGATTAATACCAACTTTCTTTACTCTGAGTATCAACCACATTCACATCCCTTCCTTTGGGACCAGACATTCTTAAACACTATGGTCACCAACCTCCTTTACAGTCTTTCCTTATGGCTGTTTTTACAGTTGCTGCTGCAATATTGTACTTTAGTAACATCAGTCAAAAAAAACAGTTAAGACTGTTGAAAAGTGAATGGTGCCTTAAATCTGTGCTTGTGGAAATGTAAAAATATGACAGGCATGGACTTTGCCCCCACTTATGGTTTGTGGTGGCAGTGGATATCTTCAGTGTGAGCGCACTGTGTAAGAGCAGATCAAACTATTGCCTAGATAAACAAGGACGTGTCAGCAAACAGGGCTGTAATTTGGTAATAGTTTGATTTCATTTTGGAATGAGTGACTAGATAAACTTGCTCATGCAATTTTGTACCTAGCAAGTGCCAAGCACATTTTCTTTTAGAAAAAAGAATGGACACAAGAGACCACATATAACAATCAACAAATGCTTTTGTAAAGGGGCATGAGATGGCATCCCAGGCCGATAATGAAGGGTGGAAATAGTCATGCTAATAAAGCTGTCATTTAAAGATGCAGCAGAATTACAAAAAGGCCATCAAAAAAGCTACTAGATGAAAGCTACAGTGGAAAAACACCAAAAGTCTCTTCGGTTTCTTTCAAAGGTTTTATTCTCAAACATCTAGAACCAAAAAGTGAATCACAAGCAAAGAAAAAATGTTGCCCAATGTCTTGTAGGTTCTCTATCCAGACAGACCCGACCTCTTTTCCCTCATTTGGAAGGGTAAAGCAAACGGGTCCTCCTACAACTTGCATAAAATGTGCCTTTTTAGCCCTACAATATCTATTATAGCTCAGTCATTAATTAAAGCATTGATTCATTCAGACCACAAAGAGGAAACCTGTCCACTGTAGTTAGGGAATGGAAGTCACTTTGGATAAAAGTGTCTGATAAATGCCATAAATGAAACCTGGTCAGAGGTTATGAGCACTGAACAGAGGAATGCAAGAGATGTCTGATTGGCAACCAGACTGTGATTTGTCCACTTTGCAGGATTGGATCACCTGATGGCCCATGGACATTTCCAATGCAGGTACAGACCTATTCTATGGTATCAAGACTGGATATTCTCACTGCTTACACTGTGTTATAGCAGATCAAACTGTAGCCTGGATAAACAAGGATCATCAAGTGATTCTGAAGTCCTTTATGATCTAAGCCTGAGAGATATCCAGTAAAGTTAGTAAAGGAAAAGTTTAGGCTTTTACTCAGGTTTTTACAGAGGCAAGGGACATTCCTGCTAGACAATACTGACTTTTGGAAAATCTGACAATGACTTTTGACAATTTTGACAGTTTATGACTTACTCAGAAGAGGCATGGACTACCATGTTAGCATCCATGCTGTACCAGCTGGTACACAACCCCCCACAAGGGAGCACTGGTCAGTAGTTCCCTCTGCTGAGGTGTCACATTTGCAACTGAGCACAGCTCTTTGCACTTGTTTTCACCACAAGCTGAAAGAGCATCTGTTAGCTGCCGGCATTTTGCAAAAACATCATACGTTACATACGTATATGAGTGAAACTGGATCTCAGGTAGGCCGCTGAGAGCATTTTGTGAGGCACTGTTTTCGTTTTTTCAGCCACGGAGCGCTTGGCTTTAATTCGCACAGGCAGTTCATTAAGTGAGATAATACAGGAGCACAGAGGCCGTCTGTGAAAAGCTGCAGGCTGCTCCTTCTTCCTCTCTCCTTTTCCACAGAGACTTCATTCTCTCTTCCTTTCCCCTCTCAGGGACAGACACAGCACACAGCACACACACTTATAACATCCTGCCTGAACCACAGGTAGAAAGGGCGTGGGCTTTTGGTTAGGAAGGACCACGGGTAGGGTCAACTCCAGCTTGTGGATATGAGGGCTCATAGATTTCAGCACTTTAGTCCCACGGCATCAATTACTATGTTGTGAAGCCCTTTCACCTCCCTCGGCCTGAAAAGTGCAGAACACTCCTTCCCTGGTAGAATTCAACTGAGATGCAGTGATACAGGAAAACCACAGTGGGCCAACTATTAACCCCTGGAGCACTGCACTGTCCTTCTTGATTAATTTCCTCAAGTGGAGTTTTCACAGTAGCCACTTCAGTAAGAAGCATTAAAAAACATTACCTTATCTGCCATTTGGAGTTAGATGAACAGTGAATGGATCAATTTGGTAACGCCACATTACTTTGAATGACAGCAAGTATGCTTGTAACTAGTAATCAATAACAGCCAGTTATATAATTCGATTATGTAGTCCACACCTACCTTTTTTACATTAGTAGAGTCTACTCAGTTGCTCAGTCATCATGTGCAGAAAATCTCTAAATAACTGTAGTTCTTTTTTTGTACTAAGATGTACCCAGGATTTGTAGGCGCCATTAATCCTCAGAAAGCAGGCTGATTTTTCTAGCAGAGCAGCGGCTACAAGTGCCCTCACTTTCTTTCAATTAATCCAAGCCTGTCTGAAAAACAAGGCAATAAGACCAAATTTAGCTCATTAGAGTCAAAGGCACAGGGGAACAAAAAGCCACATCATAAAACCACGGGAGAGGCACAGAACTCCTAGCATCCTGACACCAAGGAGAAGGAGCCAGAGCAGCAAATAAACAAGAAAGGCAATTAGAATAACCAAGAGCTATATGGTGCTGTAACAGATGCGGTCAAGCAAATAAATAAACATTTAGTAGGATTTTGAAATGAATAAATAATAATACATTAATAAATAAATAATGAATAAACCAGAGAGGCACTTGGAATAACTGATGAACAACATGGTACCCTAAGTAAATAAAGGCTAAAAGCTTTGTAGCGAGTAAATATTATTGAAGAAAATAAACAATCCACAGAATTTTTTTTTACCAAATCACAATATCTCTTAAAATGCTCAGTACAACGTTTACTTCAGAATGCATCTAAGATCTGATCAAGTTTAAGCATCCTATAATGATCAGCAGCCTCTGGAATACCCAGTAGAAAATGTGGACGATATGCGTTCATTCCCCCAGACGGCAATCAGCACAAATCAAGCCAGGATTCGAGTTTATTTTGCCGTGGAGCGCCAAGTGGGCTTTTCCACTTAGACATAGTCCTATCCTAAATATTTAACCAACACTAATCAGAGCGCGTCTCAGAGTCTCCGTTTACAGCTCTTCGCTACAGAGGAGGCCATTCAGATCAGCATTTACCTGACCATGGCCTTGGGCTGAAAAAAGGCTGCCTCAGATGTGACCTCCATGGAAAGTGGGTCACTGTGAAAACAGCCTGCTGCTTGAGATAGTTGGGATGTTTGATATGATTTGATCACACTCAGGTGCCTATCATGTACAAAATGCATCATCATCCTAGTCTATGGCATCTGAAGACTTTCCTGCTTTCAAAGCGAATGTACCTCTGGTATGTGAGTGAGAGAGCTTATCTGTGTTCCTCCATAGACCCTATGCATTCATATACTGCATAAAGGCATCATTCATCACCAAGTGGTACAGCACACCTGGATAAAAAATGTGAACTCATTCTTCAAATGACCCTCTACTAAATAAACACACACACACACACACACACACACACACACACACACACACACACACACACACACACACACACACAC
>JBBIGB010000039.1:18870372-18880380 GCA_037577075.1 Alestopetersius hilgendorfi
CTCATAAATAAAGAGTTTCTTGTTTTTCACATTTCTTGGTGTTCTTTGAGCCTACATTCAGTACGAGTAAAATACTTGAAGTTCTTTTAAAATCGGATACTTTAAGACTTTTACTCAAGTCGTATTGGAATTGGTGACTTGTAACTTAAGGTATCTGTACTTTTACTCAAGTATGGTTTTCAGGTACTCTTTGCAGATAGGATACTACTAGCCAATCCTATACTGCTAGCCTTGGGCCTAGCCTCTGAAACACTTTTTCCTAGTGCACTTGCTGCTTTGAATGCATTGACACCACAAACAACAGCACACCAGTTAATCAAAGCTCAGGTTTATTTCAACAGATCAGAAGGTTCTTAGTGATAATTTTGCTCTTCCTGATGGCTACATAAGCCACATCGCTTCTCATGGTCTCTGAATGATTTACATAACTTAAAATGAGATCCGTTCAGAATTACAGGAATGTAACATCAGTGCAAATCCAGTTGGTTAATCGGGATATCCTGAGGTGTGCTACAAGCTTGTCAAGAGGGCTCTCGGAAATATGCTTTCATTCTTTAAAATGATATGTCTCTTATGCTAATCAGCACAACATGGAATGGGAAAGAAACTTCACATCATCCAGAGGGCTTGAATCACAGCTGCCCGCTAAATACAAATAAAAGTTTTTAAATAAGACAGCATAGCCTTTGAAAAAAAATACAGTAATTATAAATACGAAACAAAAACATGTACAAACTTTTTTTTTATATTTGATCCCTCTTCTCTCTTTTTTTAATTTAAAAGGTGAGGTGTTAGTGTTTTTCCACAGGTCAGTTCATAAAAGTATTCAGTGCCAAATCATGTTTTGATGAGTCCTTCCAGGAAGTCTTTCTCCACCATCTCCTCGATGTGCTGCCTGGCGCGGCTCCAGAAGACCTTCTGGCTCTCAGGTTTGCTGTGTTTGGGCGCGCCCGGCGTGTCGGAGGGAGAGAGGATGGGGCCGGGTCCTGAGCGGCTGCTGGCTTTGCTGCTGAAAACCTGGCTGAGGAGTGTGAAAAAGGGCAGGAGCTGCTCCATGCTGCGAATGCCGTACAGTGTCAGGGTCAGCCGGCCTGGTTCCCATGCCAACGGACGTCCGGAACAGTCCTCCTCTGGGTTTTTCTGCAGAGATAGTTTTTGCTTTTATTAAGCCATCTTCTGGAATGAACTATCTCACCTGAATTCACTCTTAGATCTCAGATCGTATTAGATTTTATCTAATAAAATCACTCCCAAACCAGTTTTTGCTCTTCTACATGCTCGTCATTTGCTGCTCCCCACCCTCTTGTGCACAGAAACTATCCTGAAAGTTCTCACAGGTTCAAAGATCTTTTTTCACCTGTTTGTTATTAAGAAAAAAAGGGGGTATATTTTTGTTCTGGAGTTCTTTTGTGTGTGTGGCTCAGATTCATAGTAGTAGTTATAGTAGTAATTAGTAGTAAGTAGTAGTAGTAGTAATGCTTTATTTGTCCCAAATTGAGCAATTATTTTTGCAGTGGTAGAACACAAATACACACACATTTCCACAAACATTTCATGAAACAAGTTTAAAATATATAAATAGTAAAATAGATTGGCAAATAGAATAAAATAAAAATAAATAAATAAATACATATATAGGCATGATAAAAAAAGAGTGGGAGAGCTATAAAAAAATCTTACTACTCATAGATGCAGTAGTAAGAGTGTGTAATCACTGGTTTTGCACTCAGTATCTGTTACCTTTGCTCTTTTCCTTAGCAGCTTGGCCAGTCTGACCACGTAAGGCTTAAACTCTCTTTGATGTGTTCCCTGTCGCCGCACTTCCAGACCAGAGTCATCAGAGGCTTCCGGGATGAAGGCCCAGCGATACCTGGAGCACAACACAGAAGTAAAGCCTTGGACTTCAAACACATCTACAAAATTATAAACACATCAGTGACATTTATAAGGAAAGTGTTTAAGCAAATGGCAAGCTTTTAGGTGTGCTACACGTACATTTTCTTTAAGGGTAATGCCTTAAACGGAGTTTAAAATGAAATTAAAGTGTTCTGGGAGCATATTTGGTGCTCTTGGAACGTACATTTTGTTTAAGAGTGAACAAGCGATTCATTTCTTTGAATGTTATGTTATTTCCTTTCAAATGATGCTTTAAATAACAATATTATTATTTGGAAATGATCTCAATATTATCTCAGTTATTAAAAACTAAGGCAAAGCTGTTCAGTTCGATATTTGCAGTGATAAAAGATAAAACCTGAGAAACTCAGAACTACTCAGAACAGTATAGTGGAACCGTGAAGAGTCACTCACATCTGGAACTGCGGAAGACTCTCTGAAGGCAGAGCTAAGGCCAGGTCCAACAGTTTGCAGGCAGACAGGTAGAGATTGAGCCAGCGCTGGCTGTTGTAGGAGGTAGAGAAACCATTTCCTCCAGAGTATGTGGTCTCCAGCCCTGCTACAGAAGGCCCTGAGGTCCTACACACACACACACACACACACACACACACACACACACACACACACACACACACACACACACACACACAGAATACGATTTTTACAGTGACTACTCCATATTCAGCCGTTTGTGAGGTCAGGTACTAAAGTTGATGGATAAGTTCTGGATCAGTGCCACCTTAACTCATCACAAATGTATTGGATGGTGCTCTTTTACACCAAAGAACACAGTTCCACTGCTTAACAACCTGGTGTATGCAGTGGTGCTATATACTCCACAGGCTCCCATTGTTTTAGCAATGTTTTTCACTGGAAATTATACAGGCTGAGTGTTGTAAACTAAACCCCTATGTAAGGCTTTTGCATGGAGAGAACTGAAGCTGAAGTTTATACCTGGTGATGTCCTCATCAGCAGTGACCTCCTGCTCCATCAGTAAAAACACCTGGACCTGAGACAAAAAAAAACAGTTTAGTTTCAGCATGGCTGCGGTCCAACCAGGGTCAGTCCCTGTCTCACGCCCATAGTCCCCAGGATAGGATTAAGCGG
Source organism: Alestopetersius hilgendorfi (assembly GCA_037577075.1). Classification (NCBI taxonomy): domain Eukaryota; kingdom Metazoa; phylum Chordata; class Actinopteri; order Characiformes; family Alestidae; genus Alestopetersius; species Alestopetersius hilgendorfi. The sequence continues at coordinate 18,873,377 of JBBIGB010000039.1, forward strand.
TTTCAGAAAATGAATGAATGAAGGAGTATTAGCATGGCTAAAAACTAGGAGTGTGACGAGATCTCCTGAGATCAGATGTGTCTCGCGAGATGCGTCTGGTCTCGCGAGATCGTGACGATATCCTTGCATTACTAAAAGAGCGCGTCTCTCTCTCTTTCTCTGTATCTCTCTCTCTCTGTAGCGCACGGATCTGGAGCACGCGTCTCTCTCTCTCTCTCTCTCTCTCTCTGACATTCGGGATTTTCCGGAGCACACGTCTGTCTCTCTTGTTCTGGAGCGCACGTATCCTCTCTCTGTCTCTCTCTCCATCACGTGACTTTTCCGGAGCACGCATCTCTCTCTCTTCTTTCTCTGTATCTCTCTCTCTCTCTCTCTCTCACTCACACTCTCACTCTCACTCTCACTCTCACTCTCACTCTCACTCTCACTCTCTCGTGACTTGTCCGTATTTAAACCTCGGGTTTATCTTTACATTTTCTTTAAGGGTGATGTATTAAACTGTTTAAAATGAAATTAAGGTGTTCTGGGAGCACATCTGGGGGCATATTTAGGGTTTACACTATTAAAATTGGCATTTTAAGGCATTTTTTGACCAAAACACAACAACGCGGTTTATAGGTCATTGCCTCATTACCGAGGTCTGAGCTCTTTTTCCAGGCTTAAGAAAATTTTGTTCATTGTTTTGCACTCCGAGTTTTAAGACTACTTTGATAGTTACACTAATTATTTTTTGCATTTTGTGATTTTCAGTTAAATTAAAGGCTATTTTTGCTATAAATTTAAACATTGAGGATTTCTTTAAAAAAAATGTCAAAGTCTCGTCTCGTTCTCGTGAACCCAGTCTCATGTCTCGTCTCGTCTCATGGGAAAAGCGTCTCGTCAAACCCCTACTAAAAACCAAAGGTGCTTACAGTCCTATGGGACTCCTGTTCTTGTTTTATGTCATAAGCTCTACAGAGAACACACCATTTATACACTCAATGGTCAGCCACAACATTAAAATTACTGATATGTTAAGAGAATAACATACAATGGCACCTGTCAAGGGGAGGGATACATTAGGCAGCAAATGAAAAGTAAGTACTTTAAGTTATTGATGGCTGTGATACAAAGATGCCATAACAAACAACACCTCATAGAAAAACATTTTCCAAGGTGTGTTCACCTGTATATAATAACTGCAAAGCTCGTCTAGCACATTCAAGTCTATTAGATTCCTATTCAGTACTATTTAAGTAGGTTATCATGAGCTGAATGGGGAAGCATGCAGAAACTCGGCTTGCTAGTCTTGGGAACTCTTTAAAATGTCTGTAATAAATGTTTTATAAAATACATCTCTCGCATTTGGACGTGAATAAAATGACGAATGATTTTTTTGTGGGTTGTATTTTCTACATATTAGTGCCATTAAGTGGTTTACCATACAAAACTAATGTTTGACAATCCTGTGAATATAAATTAATACTTTATAATTGCAGCTGCCATTTTGTATTGACAGCCTGCAAAATCTTGCTTTTCAGATTTGCTTATTTTATTTCTCCTCCAGCTAACACCTCTCTCAGTGTAGAGAGGATGACGCAAGCTCTACTACTCAGACCAAGTAAATCCCACCCCCGGTCGATATTTGGCTTGAAAATCACAGAGATTTTATCTGCGCTTGTTGAAATACAGCCTGTAATTATCTCTGGGAAAGGGAGAGAAAATGACATGGCTGACATTCACAGAAATAAAATCTTCGGGTAGCATTTGTAAAAAAGCTATTTCTCCATGTAAATATAATAAAAACAGAAGAAGGTTGAAAATGTGTTCATAAGTATTAGGATAACCATATGAGTATGAGAATAACAAGCACAAAGAGATAAAACACCAAAAAATACACAAAATTTGTGTGTGTATGTGAGCATTCTCACCAGTTCAGTGATCATGGTGGGCCACAGAGAGGTGAGATGTTGGGGGGACATGCGTAATAACAGTACCCTGAAGAACAGAAACACCTGTGCGTGCAGGATCGGAACCTGAGGGAGGCGAAGACTCTCCACCAGCCGCTCTGAGAGGCACATACACACACAGTTTATTTCCATAATTAAGCCAAGAGGATGATTATCTTGGAAGGATGACATACAGAAAATTGCAGTTCGAACAAATCTGAATGCCTATTAAGAGATGCCTTTAAATGGCTTTGTCATAGCTCTAGGAATTAAGTGTGTCAAACTAGTGCAATATGCTTAGAAGCCCATAAGGGAAATATGTGTTACTTCACACACTGAAATTACATACACCCAAAGTGTGTTGGTGTACCTTGGATGTCTGGCAGATATTTCTGGTACTGATCCACCTCACTACTGTATATAGTGAAAGCAAGACGCTTCAGAAGCATCGCTCTCTGCTCCAACTCAGCGTCACGATTAGTAAACAAGTTCAGAGAGCTGCTCTGTGCTACTGCCACTCGTGCTAATGAGAGAGAGAGAGAGAGAGAGAAACTAAAACAAAAATCTCATATGCAATATAACTCTATAACGATGTGACAGGACAAAAGAATGGACTATATAGGAATACACTGTCTGACACAAAAAGTTAATGAGATTGACTAACTGTCAATTATATGAATTATGGAAAAAATTATTTGTAGGGACGATACAGCTTTGTGTTGTTCTACTGCACCATTAAAGAAGAAACTGCTCGTCACAGAAGAAGCCTTTGAATGTTTGTGGCAGAAAAGAGTGAGGAACCAAAGAGGGCATGATAGTTTGATCTAACTGAAAAATAATTATAAGATTAAAGTCAGAAATCAGAACACCCTTTTCCTTCCCAATCTTACATTTCTTAAACATGATAATCAGGTGGGAAATAACTGAAGGCAGGACATGATAAACAAACTGAAAACTGTATCATAGCAAAAAAGGCCTTTTTTAATTTCAGGTTGACTTAAGTAAACTGTACTTAGTACACAAGACATACTCACTCATTAAATCTCTAAAAGTGGTCTTATCATGGGTCATCAGATGGTCAATGATGGCTCTCCAACTGAAAGAGTCAAAACATGATTTAGGCTCATAAAAGTCAAAGTAACCACCAGCAAACTGAATTGCTTGGCTCATGCAGCTTCCACTTACTGACTGACACAGGAGGAGTCCATCTGGAAGAAGGTGTGGTCCATGAACAGGTCAAATGCTTCTTTCTTCCATGCCCTGCGTGTGTACTGATAACCACTCAGACTGCTCAGGAGCTGGATACACGCACGATAACTCGGAGCATTATGGGCACTGGCAGGGAAGAAAGGGCAAAATTATAATGCACCATTAGACACTAACAAACATCTTCTTGCATTCCCAGTGCAATCTCACCTGCGGTGTTTTCTGAGATTTTGTGAGAATTCACACCTATTATTATTTCAATACAGCAATTATTTGGAGAGGGCCATATCCTCTACATTAACGGAAATCATTTTAAAATAAATTTGCCATATCTGTCACAGTCTCTTTTCACTAAATACATTCATATATTTTTAATTAGATTGAAATGCTTTACTGGATCAAAAAAGAAATTGTATTCAGTTAATTGACTTTTGCATTTATGTATTTTTCAGCAAACTACAACTAAAAAGCTCCAAAAACTACAATGTGCATCTTGCTGTAGTACTTAAAAATGGTAACAATTAGGTTCCTTCTCTTCCTCCCCTATCGCTAACAAAAAATAGCTTCATATGAAAAACTGAAAACATTTTTAAGTTCATTCCTGCTACATGTGTTTTGTACCTGTGGTTGCGGAGGTAAGGAACCACATAGTGCATGATGTTGACCAGCAGAGGAATGACTCTTTCTTTCTCATCGCTGTAGAACACCATGTCCAACAGGTGAGCCAACACCTGAAACACACATCAAAAATGAACCCGCTACAGGTGGACACACAGTAAACCTTGGAAAAGTGGTTTGAAGGAGGGTCTTGTTGTGTGGACTGGGTCCAAGGAGGGTGCAGAAAGGCTGCAATGATTAGTCAACAAAGAAACCTGTGTACAAAAATGCATGGTGTAATGCTCTGTAATGTTCATATGAAATATGGCCATTCTGACATACTGCAGTATATTAAAGGAAGTGTAGGGGCACTATAACAGTTGATTGACCTGATCATAAATGAAGAAACTGTTTTCACAGACAGAACTGATTTATGCCAGTGGTGTGGTGGTGTCAAAGTGAGTTGAAATAAATAGTAGCTGCAGTTGCAGAGTGCAGGTGAGTGCAACACTGTGGGTATACCTCTGCAAGCAGTGTGAGGGCGTGAACACTGTAGACTGATGGAGTAAAACTGGACGCCTCCATCACTGTGAGCATCAAATCTGAAACATATACACACAGTGAGACTTTCCTCAAGCATGCAGACATCACACGAGGGTTTCAACGAGCACATATTTATCTAGAGCGTCCTCGCATACCTTCCACATCTGCCTCCAAAGTGGTTCCATCCACCACGATCTGTGGTGAAGGCTTGACCTCCAGGTTCCTCCTTAGCCAAGTGGTCTGCTCCAGAGAAGATCCAGCTATAGTGCCAATCGCCTCCACTATCTTATGGGTCACATCCTGTTAATGAGTGCAAAAACAGAGAATCTTAAGTGTGGAAAACCAGTAGGTGGCAGGATTTTTTAATAACGAAACATAAAAACAAAGCAGGTCACAGTTGCTTTTGGTAAAATGACTATAACCTCATGCATGTATGTCTTTCTCATAAATATGATGCAATATAGAGCCCATGTCATGAAAACATGAAAAAATTGTCTGTTTTTCTATCCAGAGTATGTCAAGTATAGACTCGCACTCTTGGTATAGTATAGACTGCCCTTGAGTGTTCTACCCTGAGTGAGGAGTACAAAACAATTGAAGAATCTGGGAAATCCTTGATAAAATGTACAAATCAAGTACACTTCGAGGTATCTCATCTGTCTTTGGCTACATGTGAGGTGGAACTGTATTTAGCCTCGAATGATGATGTTTCACAAGTCCATGAGAACACAAGTACAGAAAGATACTTGATATTGAGAAACACATACATTTTTAACAATCCATATAAAGTAGCTCACTTTTAATTGACTGTTCACTGAGTCTACAATAGATTTGCTCCACCTAATGATATTGATGTTAAAAGGAGTTTTTCATTCTAGACTGCTTTTTGAGACATAATACATGGCAGCCAATCAGAACAGAGCTCATTTTCACACAGTCATCATCAAAGCGCATTTAAAAAAGCAGCCTGTTTAATTCTAAGGGGTAAAGAGGATGAAAATGGTCATGTGAGGTTGTATATTTCAGTTCAGGTACATGTGGTGCTTGGCATTTTCCACAATCTGAAATGAGGACATTCTCTCCAGTGGGAAGATTTTGTGAGCCTTGCAGTGAGAAAGGGATGATTTCTGTCTCTCAGAAACTGATAAACTGTTCTTACCTGCAGCTCCCGCTGGTCTTTCTTGCTCTCCAGGGTGGGATTCTTTAGGATAAACTCATTCAGAACACTAAAGCAAAGCACAGAGATTCACTCAAAAAGTGAGCTCACTATACCAAAAATAAGTAAAAGGGTAAAAAGTGAACCAAAGTATGTGTGAGCACAGTGTGCATAAAAAGGAGTGTATGAGAGTAAGTGTGTGTGTGAGATTTAGTAAGTATATATACTGTTTTAGAAAATAAATAAGAGACAACAGCAAACATGTTCAGTTACTCAGGTTTTATCTTCTATATGTGCAAGTATTAAACAGAAAAGTTTTGCCTTCGTTTTTATGAACTGCTAACAATATTTTCAAATAAAAATAATGTTCTCTAAAGGGGACATATTATAAAAAAACTCACTTTAGTTATAATAGATCCACTACTAATAATTAAGCTGGTGAGATCTCTCCAGCTGTGTGTGTGTGTGTGTGTGTGTGTGTGTGTGTGTGTGTAGTACCCCAGAAGAAGGAACTGTCCAGGTGCTGGCAGGCCAAGTTGCACTGAATCCTTCAGTAGAGCGAGCAGTGATGGCCAGCTGTCCACCAGACTGGAAACTGGAATCCTGCAGGACACCAGGGACGAACATCAGGCAAACAATATGACACACATACAGCTTGTGGCTTTTTTGTTCTACCAATTATAGTGCCACCCACTAGCAAGGTCTCCCTGATCACATGAGCTTATCAAGTCTCCTCTGAGTCACTACTGCAAGTGACTGGAGAGCTCAACACGCTTGGAGGAGAATGCTAAGTGCCAATTCCATTACATCATCTAACTGATGCTGGCTAGCCTCCCACTAATGGGAGGAGAGGGAGGGTCCAGCCCAGATAGGTCAAGCTCTCTTGGATTGTGGCATTATCGTGGATTGGATCAGTGGTCCTGACAGTATGTGCATTGTAGAACATGATATCTTTACTGACATAAATGACATTGTGGTATATATTTTTTATGCACATTGTGGACTGACCAACTGCATGTTTCATTTAGAAGAGAGCATAAATAGATTTAGTGCGTTGAATAAATATTATTATGCTAATACTAATGTACGTTATGTCAGCGCCAACTAATTAGATGTCAAGAAAATATTACATCATATTAAATAAATATTACCTCTTATAGTGCAAAATAATACTACCACATAAGAATGACTGCATGAACAGAATAAACAGTATATCACTGCATTTGTCAATGTCTTTAAACATTAGACCAGTATCATGTCCATTAGTCTTACCATTTTGCATTGCTGGTTGACTTAAATACAAACAAAAGTACCCTATAGTGGTCTTGAACCTTCATATGATCCCATGCACAACTTTCACAGACTGTAATACATTGTATACAGTTATGACTGCATTACATGAATTGTACTTGTATTATAAAAGATATCTTGCTGTACAGGTGGAACTGTGAATGATTATAGTAATGTGATAAAGCAAACTGCACTAGCTTTAATGGACTAATTAATCAATTTGTCATATTATTGTAGAAAGAATATTTAGTAATGGAAACAAGCTTTTTAGTTGTACAGCAGAA
>JBBIGB010000039.1:18900814-18912808 GCA_037577075.1 Alestopetersius hilgendorfi
TAAATATAAACCTGAGGTTTAAATACAGAAAAGTCAGGAACGAGAGAGAGACAGAGAGAGTAAAAGAGAGCGAGAGAAAGAGAGAGATACAGAGACAGAGAGAGAGAGAGATGCTCCGCACGCTCCGCAAAAGTCACGAACGAGTAAGAGAGAGAGAGAGAGAGAGAGAGAGTGACAGACAGACAGAGAGAGAGAGAGAGAGAGTAAATCCGTGCTAAAATATCAAGGTGAAAGTCATCATAGCTTGCGTAGTACAGAGTCAGCTTCCAACCCAACTTTGTGAATAGATTTTTTTTGGCGCGCGATAAGAGTCTCACATTAATGCAGCACGTTAACGCCGATAACAGCCCAGCACTATATATAATAACAATGTGTATAGTGGTGATGAAATTCATTTTGTGTGTGCTTGTGTGTGCTTGTGTGTGCGTGTAGGATATCTTCGCAGTAGCGGTGTCTCTGATCACGGGTAAAATAGTGTACATATCAGAGCAGGCTGCGGGGATTCTACACTGCAGGAAGGATGAGTTTAAGGACAGAAAGTTTGTGGAATTTCTGTCACCCCAAGACGTCAGTGTTTTCTGCAGCTTCACCTCACCATACAGACTGCCCTCGTGGAGCATGTGCATCGGGGGAGGTTAGTATAGAGGCATAAGCACACACTAATGCACACCAACCACTGTATAAGAAGGTCCTGCCTTAGGGTTCTGCTCAGTTTCACTCCATGCACTTCACCTTCACTTTATGAGGTTTGCTGAACAGTACAGTCGACCTGTCCGAGTTCTTCTCACAAACTCGTGCTTTTTTTTTTTACCTACAATAGCAAGATCGGCTTTATAGAACTGGCAGAAATGCCATTCAGCGGCAGTGCCATGAGTCTGATATAGGGGTTTTTTGGGGTGCTTGAACCATCAAAATGGGAAGCAAGCATACAGACTACGTTATTTAAAGTTGGCCTCATTACTTCATTTAGTCTGTCAGCCATTCTCATTCAGTTCATTTAATTATTATACATTTTATTATAACAACCATTTTTCTCTTTCTCCTTTGGTTACACAGAATCATCTTCTACAGAGTTCATGCAGGAAAAATCTTTCTTCTGCCGAATCAGGTGAGAGCCAGTTGCTCAGAAAAGAGATACAGAACAAATGTATACCCTAAATATACCCTACAACAAAAAAATTGTATGTGAGAATAAAATACATTATTGGCACCCCTACATTTAGTATTTATTCAGATTTTCCTTTTGTGATGTTTTATAAGACTTGAACACAAGGATGGGCTTGAGTTTTTGTATAGATAATCAGTTTTGAGTGGATGTGTTACCAACCACTTGACATTGTAAAAATGTAAACTTCTGTGTGACCCTGAGTTTTTGTGTGCGTGTGCGTGTGTGTGTGTGTGTGTGTGTGTGTGTGTGTGTGTAGTGGTGGAAAGGAGAAGGAAGGTGGTCTGCAGTATTATCCATTTAGGATGACGCCGTATCTGATGAAGGTTCAGGATGCAGAACTCTCTGAGGAACATTTCTGCTGTTTAATCCTGGCAGAGAGAGTCCACTCAGGATACGAGGGTAATCACACTAATTTTAAGAAACACTACTCATATGATTGTAAATGATTGTAATTAATTCGCCTGAGGCTGAGTATTAACTGTGTTTGTGTACATCTGTAGCACCTCGGATTCCACCAGACAAGAGGATCTTCACCACAACACACACTCCCAACTGCATGTTCCAGGATGTTGATGAGAGGTGTGTTTAGATGACATCACAATACACAGTAGCTGATTGGATGTCAAACCATTTTGCCATTATCTTATTTCATTTATTATTTTGCTAATTACTTTGAGTTAAAATAAAATCCCCTACTCATTTGCCTGTTTGTGCTGAAATAATTAGCTCAACAATATTAATGTTGTAATGCATTGGGATAGTTATTAACATATTGTCCACTAAACTCTGTTTGTAAGTACTTGAGTGCATGAGAGTGTGAATGACACCATTTGTAACACTCTTGTCTGTATTGTAGAGCGGTGCCTCTTTTGGGTTATCTACCCCAGGACCTAATTGGGACCCCTGTCCTTCTTCACCTGCACCCCAGTGACAGACCACTGATGCTGGCAGTTCACCGCAAAAGTGAGAAAACAGATACATGTATAATACACATGAATATAAGGAGTATCCCTCTGAGACATTTAAATAAGAAAAATCATCATAAGGCAATTATCAGTATGTTTAAATGGCCCAGTCAGCTTATGGCAGATTGTGTGTCTTCTGCATATATAAGTGAGTGCAAAACTATACACCTATCACCCTCAACACTGAAACCATTGACAGGTGAAATGAATGACACTGAATGTTTTGTTACAATTGCATTTTATGGGGTGGGATATAATAGTCAGCAAGTGAACAGTCAGTTCTTGAAGTTGAAGCAGGAAAAATGGGTGAGCAGGAGCTGAATGAGCAGGAGCTCAAACTGTGATGGCTAGATGACTATATCAGAGTATCTCCAAAACAATAGGTCTTCTAGGGTGTGCTTAGAAATGCAGTTATCCGGACCTAGCAAAAGTGGACTATGGAGTAGGAGTGAACCAGTTAACACAAACTGTGATCACGGTTTGTAAAAGTTCTTGCTGGCCTGTCATTCATGTGGATGTTACTTTGACACATACCTCCTACTGACACATATGCACCAATTCATGGCAATCGTTTTGGCAGTGGTAATACATTTGCCACAAAAATGTTCAGAAACAGACTTCACGTAAAGAAATTTCCCAGATCTCAGTCCATGTATCTGTGGGACAGGCTGGACAAGTTATTCCAATCCAACGAGTAACTTACAGGATTTAAAGGATCTGATGTTTTGTTAGCATCTTGATGCAAGATACCACAGCACACCACCAGGTCTTGTGGAGTCTGTGGTTCAAAAGGTCAGTGCTGTTGTTATGGCACAAGGGAGACCTTCACAGTATTAGACAGGTTTTATTGCTACAGATGTTTAGTGTATTTGAATGCTTGCTTGCTATTAGGCCAATGTGTTAACAACGAGCCAATGATCCAGGCATACATCCAGTGCACACATACTATACACACATACACAAACAGGCTCTCATGCGTTGTGTTCCTTTCTGCAGTTCTGCAGTACATGGGGCAGCCGTTTGATCACTCCTCCATTCGCTTCTGTGCCCGGAACGGTGAATACGTTACCATAGATACCAGCTGGTCCAGCTTTGTGAACCCCTGGAGCCGGAAGGTGTCTTTTGTCATAGGACGACACAAAGTCCGTATGTAAGTAGGCAACACACACACAGACACGCATATCAGTGCCTCTATCAATACATAAGTGGATCTCTGAGTGTATTCCTGAATGTGCTGTCTCTTTATGTATATTTGCATAGGGGTCCAGTGAATGAAGATGTGTTTTCAGCTCCTGCTTTCACTGAAGGGAAAATCATGGACTCTGACATTCAGGAAATCACAGAGCAGATACACAAATTGCTGCTACAGGTATGCACACACACACACACACACACACACACACACACACACACACACACACACACACACACAAGAATGCCTACTTCAGCATTTCCTGTGCCACACACTAAGAATTTGGATTGAAGTGTCTGGGGATTTTTCTGGTCTGTCAAAGTGTCCCAGTTTTCATCCACTGATTTAGACCGATGCACCTTAAAGGTGTCATCCTGGAATAATATAGTGTTATTGTATTGCTACTTAATACTTTTGCACAGTGGTAAAAGTACTTATGGCCATATTCAAAACTTTGAGCTCCCCAGGGGATATTATATTATATATTTGATTTTTGGACAGAAGTACACATCCACTAAAGGGAATACACTTCTGTCCATTTTATAACACAATTAGTGTTTATTTGCTATATTTAAAACATTAGCAGTAAATAAAACTTCAAGTGTGGCCTATGCAAGCATTATGTTTTGTTTTGTTAGTGTCCTCTTTGGTAAACTATATAAATGGAAAGTGTAAACTGAGGGGCACTTATTTTTAAATCAGCAAAACATGTAAATTGGTTATTTGCCTATATCTGTATGTATCATATACAGAGGTATCTGTGTATGATTATAAAACCAACAATAATAATATTGATGTCCCGGATATAAAGCCTTAATTAAAAGCAGTTTACAAAGTCCACATATGCATACACATATGCATCACAGACACCAACTCAAATTTACATTATATCTATGCATACATCCTACATGATCTACATTATCATAGCCTAAACTTTACCTGACATTGTTGTGTTTATACTGCAGCCGGTACACAGTATGGGTTCCAGCGGTTATGGTAGCCACGGCAGCAACGGTTCCCATGACCACCTGCTCAGTGTGGCATCATCCAGTGACAGTAACAGCAATGGCAACAACGTCGCAGGCAACAGCAACACTGGTCAAGAGGAGGGAAACAAGACCAAACCAGTGAGAATTACACACAAACACAAACACATGCATATACACATACAACACTGATGGTGTCTATCACATAAACACTTATAATTGCTCAGCAGTTATTTCTTGTCTAGCACAAAATTCCTCTCACATCAGCATCAAATGACTTTTGTTTTTATTTAAAGTAAATGAGATTTCCATGTAGCGACACCAGAGGGCGCCATTATACATAAGCTTTAGGATTTAATAAAGAAAAGTATTGATGTGTTTTTTGTTTATACAGAGAACATTTCAGGAGATTTGTAAAGGGGTCCAGATGCTGAAGACTCAGGACCAGCAGACGTCAACTGTTAAACCAGATCATAAAAAGAACACAGAGAGTAAGTATATGCATGTGTTCCTAGACCATGAGATTGCATCTTTGTGTGTGTCTGTGTATGTACTAATTTTGTATAAAATGCCCTTACAATATGTGAGAACATTGAATACGTTTTATTTATTTTTTATTTAATTTCATATAAACCATGTTTTTATCTTCTTGGGTAAAGATCATGTTACTCATTAAAACCTAAACATATTAAATGCATTATAAATAAGTAGAAAAAATATATACCGTAATACAAAAACAACCTGTAATGCCCCATTAGGCTTAAGACAAGCATATGTAAATTAGGAGTGTTTGGTACTGGATCAGTTAAAAAATAACTGTGTGTCTGCAGCAGGGTTAAAGTCTTCGGCTGTGAAGCAGAAAGACTCTGCCCTGGTGGTCAGAGATGGTATCGCAGCAGTGGAGGAACTCAAAGACCAGACCATGTACTCCTACCAGCAGATCAGCTGTTTAGATAGTGTGATAAGGTGTGTGAGTGTGAATAAAATGTTTATTGAAACAAGTTATTTTGAAAAGCATATCTAAATGGCTGATACTAGGCTCACCTATCTGTGTGTGTGTACCTCAGGTATCTGGAGAGTTGTAACATACCAATCACAGTGAAACGGAAATACCAGTTCTCCTCCAACACCAACTCTTCTAACTCAGACGAGGAAAAGAAGGGATCAGATGGAGCCCTGCATACTCTTCAAGGTGACCGACACTATCAAGACTGCACAATGCATTTTGAATGTTTTGGGTGCTTGCTAGATGTTTTCAGATGTGATCTGGCCTATAAGCACTTTGCTTTTTTACAGCTGTTTTTTTTAGCTGTTGCTCATACTGCAGCCTCAAGGAGATCATAAAGAAGGGGACTTGTTAATTTGCTACCTGAATAAATTGTTAACTGAGAACTATATTCAATACAAGATAAAATGGATTGTGTACGTAGGCTTAGTTTGTATTAAAACTCAAATAATTATAAAATTAATTCATATTTACCTTACATACTTGTGGACGAATAGTGCAGAGTTTTGGTCCCCTCAGCCAAATTATGTTTCTTCATTATTACTGAATTGAACATGTTGGGTGTAGGGGATGGGTGCAGAATAATTTCACATTTTATTATGTTCACACTCTTCCACATAACTGTACAAAGTAAAGCTATAAATGTGACATAGTGTGCAGCTCCTGGGCTGCTTTGTGTTTGGTGTTACCTTTCCAAAAAAGTGAAGAGTAGAAAAAATGAATTCCTGTGCTAAACGATGCTAGATGTTCTAAGAGGTTCTGCTGCAATATTAAAAGGGTCTACTCAGTTCTTAAGTCTGTAAGTAAGAACAGAGTGTGTGTTTAAGCTCAAACAATAAATAAGATAGTCATCCTGAATGTTTTTTTTTTGGTTATTACTTCTTTCTAGATCCTAAACCCAGTGAGAAGCCTCCAGCTGGCCCTGCGGCTGTGGTCAGTGGGCCTTTGGCTCCTTTGCCGCTGCCCACAAAGCCAGAGAGTGTTGTGTCCATCACCTCTCAGTGCTCATACAGCAGCACTATTGTACACGTGGGAGACAAGAAACAACCAGAGTCAGGTACAAACGGACTTACATGCATGAACCAATTCGTTTGTAGAACAATTTGTACTTCTGCAAGTTTTAAGAGTCAGTGTTATGTTTCAAAGAGCACCAAATTAAAACCCAGCTACTCAGCTAACTTCTACATAACTTATATATAGTATTATTTACAAACAAGGATCCTTTGACCCATTCAATTATGTTTAATTATTGCACACTTTTTAGGTATTGTTAAGATTAGGGTCCTAAAGGGTTTGGTAGTGTTCAGTTTTGTCCCTATTGAAACACACACAAGCCTGGCAATTAACAGTTAAGTTGTTCCAGGTGTGTTTGTAAATTTAGGCTTTTGTATTCATGTACACTGTAATAGTAAATCTAGTCACCTATGTTTTATTTATCTGTTCCTGTCTATTTGTGTTTGCAGAGATCATTGAGGATGTAGCAGAAAGCCCTGCCCCTCCTGCGTCCATCAGCATGGTATCTCCGTCCATAGCTGAGCAAGGGGCCTACCGGAAGCTAGAGCTGACCAAGCAGGTTCTGGCTGCCCACACGCAGAAAGAGGAGCAGGCATTCCTGAGCCGCTGCAAGGAACTCTGCCTGAGCTGGACTCTGAAGAAAGACTGTCCACCTTACAGGTCCAGAAACCGTGGACAAGCTCTTGATGGTAAAGCACGCAGACACACACACACAAAATCAAAGAGAAGTTTCATGCATGCTCAAGGCGCTTTGCAAAAACTGTAGAACAAGCATAAATTAAACTGCAATACTGCAGTCTTTAAGTTCTGAGTTCCCCTAAACTTGTCTTCTCTCTCACTCTCTGTTTCTTATTCTCTCTCAGCTCTGGCAATAGCTCGGGGATCCAAACCAGGTGCGCCAGGGCCAGAACCAACCACGAGACGGAGTGGGCGAGCCAGGAAACCAAAGAAACCTCGCATGAAGAAACCAGATTCGTCAGATAGTGCTGTCTCTCAGCGGATGCTCCGCCCACCTCTGCAGAGCCTAAATCAAACCTCATGGTCTCCATCTGAAGCATCTCAGTCTGGGTTTTCTGTCCCTTACCCTACCTTAGTCCCTGGATATCCACTCTACACGGGTGCTCCCCCACCAGCCTCCACCATGCCTCCAACTGGTGAACGAAACCCAGGAAGTTTCACAGAGGCTCAAGCTCAGGCCACACCCACTGCCCCTCCATACCCCACCCCAATGGTTACACCAGTAGTGGCGTTCGTGTTGCCTAATTATGTGTTTCCTCAAGTTAGCACAGCACCTCGTCCACCTTTCTATGCAGAACCCCAACAAGCCTACAGCAACCAGCAACCTTTTCAGCACCAACAAGCTGTAACCCCCCAGCAGCCCCTCCAACCCCTTCAGCCTCAGCCAGCCTACAACAGCCAGCAACCTTTCCAAGCCCAGCAAACATATGGTGCTCAGCAACTCTTCCAGCCCCAGCAAGGCTACAGTCCCCAACAGCCCTTTCAGCTGCCGCAGACGTACACAGTTCAGCAACCTTTCCAGGCTCCAACGACATACAATTCCCAGCAACCTTTTCAACCCCAGCAGGTCTACACCACCCAGGAACCTTTTCAACCCCAGCAGCAAACTTTTCAGCCCCAAACCCACTTTAGTGCTCCACAGCCGTTTCAAGTGCAGACCCAGTTTACTCCACAAACGCCATTTCCTCCATACAGGATGACCTCAGATCCCAAACCTCCTACTAATGAAGCCCATGATGGGCCATCCCCGCCCCCCTCGCTCCATTCTCCACCTCTTTTTGGGTCCCACTGTAGCTCTCCCCTACAGCTGGACCTGTTGCAGCTGGAGGATAAGCCTGACTCACACAGCACAGCACCCCCTTCAGGATCCCAGGGGATCAGCAGCTCAGCGCAGGATAAGTGCAACGCAGTGAGCAGCAGCGGTGGCACCACTTCAGCAGGAGAGGTGAAGGAGGTGAGACATGGACTAAATTATTGCCAAAGTAAAACACAGTGTTTCTCATGCAGTTAGTGTTCATTTTTCAGTTATTTTTGCAGTTAATTGTTTATTTTTATTTTGAACACACTCTGCAACTGGTTGACTAATTTTGGGAAAATGAAGAGCTATTTAGGCCTAGAATATTACTAGACTGACCACAGACGTAGAATATTACTAGACTGACCACAGACAGGATATTACTAGACTGACCATAGTCACCACACTGCCAGACTAAACACTGTTAAATTACTGAGTGGCAACACACAGAAAAGCTGTGTAAGACAGTTCTGTTCCAAGGATTTTAGATCCTGTCCTGTAGATATTTAATACTAAGCTACTTTATTGATACTAAGCCACCAAAATATCCAACTCATCCAACTCATTATCGTGTGATAGTGTAGTAGGAACGACAGACTCGGGATGAGCATAACTGCACTTTATGCAATCTCACTTTTCTTGTACTTTTAGTTATTTTGATTTCTCTTGGTTGTGAGGGGCGATTGCCATTGGCAACTGAATTGGAAAAAATTAGTAGCAAAATAAATAAGCTAGTCGCATTGGTGAGCATTTTAGTCACCATCTGGAGCCCTGCATAAGCTTCTGTAGTATTGCTGAAGTTATTCTAATATCTTTACTGGCACTTTAAATTGATATGTTTTGGGGAAAACCTGCATGTTGCCATTAGGTTGCGAAGGATCGTTTTGTAAAGCTTGTCCAACCTTGCAGCAAATACTTTTGTGTCGATGGGTTGATTGATTGCATTGTCTTATGTGACTCTTCTGTTGTTTCAGTCTTGTTGCCTGGAAGACGGCAGCCCTAGCGATGGTCACTCTTCGTCCAGTGACCTGATGGAGCTTCTGCTGCAAGAAGATTCTCGCTCTGGAACGAGCTCCACCTCCACAGGCTCTGCCTCCAATGGCTGTAACACCTCCAATAGTGGTAGAGGTGAGCATGAAATAACCATTCAAATTAATCCTGAATACTTAAGAGATGTTAAACCCGTTGTTGCCATTCTGAACATTTAGAAAGATACTCATACTACATAACTTGCATAATACTTTACTCATAAACCACGTTTTATTGGATGCACAGGAAGCAGCAATACAAGCAAATATTTTGGGAGTGTGGATTCTTCTGAAAATGACCTCAAGGAGAAGAGGAAAGAAGATGGGCAGAACTTCAAATATGTCCTTCAGGACCCGCTCTGGCTGCTAATGGCCAATGCTGATGACAAAGTCATGATGACCTACCAGGTGCCAGCACGGTAAGTGATGTCTCTATCAGCCATTGGCAGAGAAGGATGCCTTCATTTAAGATAACAATGCATTAGATTGAAGGGATCTGACCAAACTTGTGCAAAAGTTAAATGATGGTTTTATATCAAGTAAATGATATAGCATAATAATAGAATTACTGCATAAGAAGGTAATGAATATAGAATGTAGGACTTGACCACATATAAAGAGTGACTTAAAAGAGATCAATCACTACAGGGCATGTAAAGGAGTGTGTTACTTCTTCAGGGACATGGAGAAGGTGTTGCGCGACGATCGTGAGCGCTTGCGGCGGATGCAGAAGAGTCAGCCCCGTTTCACTTCAGAACAGCGGAGAGAGCTCATAGAGCAGCACCCTTGGATGAGAAGGGGGGGTCTGCCTAAGGCCATCAACGTCAAGGTGTGTGAACATAGGCGTGCATATGTGATGTCCTCAACATGAGAAAATCTTGCATCTCCATAACAGTTGTTTTACAGCAATAATATAAAATTCTCTACACACAATATTTCTACAAAGTATCATTACACCATAAGTTTATCCATGATGTGATCCCTAACATTTGTGTGTGTGTGTGTGTGTGTGTGCAGGATTGTTTGTACTGTGAGGATGATGCCAGCGCTCCTTTGGAAGAGGAACTGCCTGACATGGACCTCGGCATTCTAGGAACAGAGACCACACAGGAAGAGGCGGGGCTGCCCAGCACAGAATCTGTCTCCTAGCAGCTCTGAGCCACACTCGTCTGTCACCAGCAGGGGGCGGCCGATCCCTCCAACTGAACGCTACACACTCTCATCGACCTCTTTCATAGTTTACACTGCCCAGTTTTGAGCTGAGAACACACGCTCACTTTTTTTATATACTGGGCATTTTAGGCCACCTTACCCTTAGTTATAGTGAAGTTATGTGAGTGTGTGTAAAACTGGTGTTGCAAACATCACACTCTAGATGAGGCACAGTTTTATGTGGATAAACAAGGATAATGGATAATCATAGAGACGGCATTGCAATGCCTGGACTATTACAAAGACAGAGAAATATTAAATTAATCAATTTATAAATAATTTAATTAAACGTTTGGCATCTTCGTCTCTGACTTGAAATGTTGAGTCCAAAGAGGAGAAGGTATATATGCATTTTTTTTTGTTTGTTTGTTGGATTATGGGGATCAACAACTGTGAGTTTAGTGGGATTTTTTATGGAAGATAATGGATTTGGACATCCCACATAAACACAGAAGATGTGAACTCTTACTTGAGATTACGATACGGGATTTTACTCCAGTGCTTACATCCACTGTGCAACAGGGGCCACCGACCAAACTGCCTCATGACTACACTGCAACATATGGACAGTTTAATGCCCTTACCAGGTTTTCTCATTGTGCCAGCTCTAAGAAAACTTTCTTTTGAAAACTGGCCAGGTACTGGGCTCAGAACACTAGAAGGATGGACCCGAGGTCAGAAGCAGTGAACAGAAATGACCAGCTGGACAGTGGTGCATTTTCACCAAAGAAAATGCACAAGGATCCTTTTTGTGGTCATGGACATTCAGAAACTTGTCACTAGGCAGAAGTCACAGAATGGACCTGGAAAAATGGGCTCAGAAGAAAATGGACCAAAATTCTCTCCACCTTTTATTCATCTTTCTGTTTCTGACATGATCTTTCAAAGTTTCATGTGTATTTTTCTTAATGATGTTTCTCTCCTGTAGATTGTGGATGTTATCCACATATGCTGCCATCATTTCCACCCATTTTCATGACACTCATTAATTTCTTGGGGTCACTTTTGGCAATAGGGAAATTGTTTAAATAGCGAGGGTCATGAGTATTAAAGCTTTTATTTGGGGAAATCTCAAAATTGTCCTATATTTTTTGTATTTTTGACGCACTTACCCAGTGTTTCAGTAGCTGAAATGTGGTAACAGGACACTATAAGATGGGTGCCAGGTTGAGTCAGAATATGTTATTTTACTATTAAGTTCATTATTTTTTTGTGAGAATTTGAATGTTAATGTCCTCGCTCCCTCCTTTTTTTCTTTGCTAGAATATCTCTCACTATTTTTCTGGCCTGTTATCATACCACGTTGTATTAAAATATGATGCACTGCTCTTTAAGAGAGCTTGTTTCTTCTGAAGCTCAGTTTAAACTCAAACTGAATAAACTTTGTTGTTTTAGCCTTTGTCAATTTGAATTCACTTTAGTCACTGGTCTGTTGAAACACTACTTTCGTAACTAAAACTCCAAGCAATTAATCCTTTTGCAAAGTTGTTGAGATATTTTCCTCTACTTCTTAACCCAAAACCAAGATCAGCTGGGCCTGCTTGGCATTTTTACACACCACATAGCGCAGAAATATGTTCATTCCTTGGCTGCGTTTTGCAGTACCCCAG
>JBBIGB010000039.1:18958617-18969160 GCA_037577075.1 Alestopetersius hilgendorfi
AAAATGGTATTTCTTCTCATACATTATTAGTAATATCAAAGGGAACTTTTACTTATTTCATTAAAATTCAGAGCAAACAGGACAAGCACTCATGTAAATACCAATATCCCTAACATATTGTGAGTAGTGTAAGCTCCAAAATATTGTGTGCATATGAATTTACATTAAATATTGCAAAGATATTCATTCCTGTAGCAGTCATTCAACCCCATAACTGCAATGATTTGAGACAGTGTGTGTGTGTGTGTGTGTGTGTGTGTGTGTGTGTGTGTCTAAGAGAGAAAAAAGAGAAAGAGAGAGAAAGTAAGAGCACTGGTAATGATTACCTTAAGCCTGTGCTCGTATTAAAACTAATTTATTCTTCCATCATTATTAGGTGAACCTGATGCACAACGAATACCCGATAATCTCCGCCTTCGCGGGTGATCAGGATGTGACACGCGAGGCTGCGAGTAATGGTGTGCTGCTGCATCTGGAGCGAGAAGACAGGCTCTATCTGAAGCTGGAGCGAGGAAATCTGATGGGCGGGTGGAAATACTCCACTTTCTCCGGCTTTCTAGTGTTTCCACTCTAGTTTCCCAGCACTGCCAAATAGTGGTGAATAATTCTACAAATGGTCCACTTTCTTGCACATTTCACCTCCAACCCGACTCTGTCTAGCCTGTTTTAGTACAAGCAGTGTGTTCACAATTGTATGGAATGCAGGCTGCCATTGACCTCTGAAGTTGTGCATCATTTTGTAGCCTGAGTCATTTTATATAAGCATTTTATTACATTTTCAAAATAGCTGCAATATAGTAAACTAAACTGTCCTATGCAGATGTGTCCTATGTACATAATTACTCCTCAGTGTCACTGTATCTTAGGAGTTCAACTGTAGATATTCCTGCATCCCTACAAGCAAGCTACCAGTCTTGTGCAATGAAATGATGTCACATGAAAGAAAAAATGTGGTGTCTTTGTCCGGAGTCCTGAGCTGTTTTGTACTAGCCAGCTTCCCATTGTAACAAGGGTTTTGAAGTTGAAGTTGAAGTAGAAGTTGAAGTTGAGGTTTATTGTCATATGTACAAAGTACAGTGTACAGAGCACAATTAAACGTTTACTTGAATACCCTCTTCGCAGACAGAACATAAGACAAAAGACATAAAAGCAGTGTCAAGCACCAACGATGCTACTACCACACACTTTACAAAAAGAACCTGTCGGAACAATGAAATTAAGCCCTCCATTCTGAAGGTTTTTCTGTTGTACATTACTGGGGCTTTTAGCTGCCTTTTCGTTTTAGTTAGTATTCCTTTAGATAGTCTGCTCACCCAGGAATAGTTCATCCATGCTTACATCACTGAATAGAAATTAGTAGTTAGCTCAGTATTGTTTTAATAATGCTAATAAGTGACTAAAGGCTTACATTCACTGTTACCAGAATTAGCATTATTGATGAAGCTTGCAAAATCACCACACTGCTAATTAGAGAGCGCCGTACTGGCTAATAAAGATAGTAGTCATTTAAACAAGCAGCAGACTCTCGTATAAGTTGCTATTGTGCAGTGCTAGCATCATTTTTTGTGTATAAGAAAGGGGGTGCGATCTAATCCCTTTGGAGGGTTGGTTGTGATCGTGTTTGTCATCAGGGTGTGGGATTGTATTTGTTGATATGGGGGAGAGGGTTCAAAAATTAATGAGGACAAATGGACAGAATGTGGTGAGGATCTCTTCCCAACGTCCCCACTCTAAATGACGCCATGCTTGAGTGTGATTATCCATGAGATTTACACTTACAGTTGTGAGTAAAGGCAAACCATGACTAAACCATGAGACTTGACAGCTGTGCCCATTTGACAGCGCTTGCTGGTTTGTTTGACGTTCATACAATGTGAGTTCATTATGCAGCAGTGTTAGCTTTGAGAAGATTCCTGTTATTTCATTGCCAGCTCACCCCCATCTCCCCCAATGGGATTATTGATCACCATTGTTCCCCTGAGGGCTTGATGATTAACACTATTCTATTGCTAATTCATACTCTTTATTCAATCATATCCTTTCTGTCTCTGTCAAAATTCACACAGACATATTCCACGAGGTAGACACCAACATCAAGGCCTTCACACATCAAGGTCTTCTCTTACATCAGTCTCTTGCATTAATCAGATCTTTACATCAATAATGTCCAGTCCACTGGTCACAAGATGAGATGAATCTGAAAACTAGATAAAAAACAGTTTCCAAATACAGATGGTGTTGATGATGACACAGGCGATTGGCTGCTAACCTCTGTAGCAATATTTGGATTTTGATTCCTTAATGACCTTGTTTTTTTTAAGGATTCAGTGACGTTCAGGTCAAAATGTCAGAATCAGAATCAGAAAACTTTATTTATCCCAGAGGAAATTGTTCAGCTTTGGAACGTTTTTGCTTATTGCAGGCCACAAAAGACCGTTTTTGAAAACTGCATTCATTTTTCCCATAGAGTAAAAAGTGCTTTGACCAGGAATTCCTAATATAGGCATGAGGCTACAGAATGATGATGTGACCTCAGAGGTCTAAATATAGATTAAGAACATGAGCCATCAAAGAACTTTTCAAAATTTAAAATGCATGTCAGATGACTTTGTCTTCATTGTGTTTCTATATGACATCATTTCCATAGGGATATTTGCAGTAAGCAGCTAAGTAAATGTTGCCATAGTAACTGGGCAATTAACTTTTGCTTGCAAATTTTAGCTAACTGCTGATTTGGTTAAAAAAGAGCAATGAACAACATTCACTTTCTTAACAGTTTAATGAACAGTGTATTTATATGGTATATACTGTTTACTGAGGCAAAAATTTGCCATGTTGGTATGCAAAGTAGCAGGAAGTAATGTTGCGACACCAATATACATCTTAAGGTAGAAGTTTGTAGATTATATTGGAGCTAGCATTTTGAAATGCTTTTTTTGAGTGGCTCCTCCTTTTCTGTTTTGAATGTTTTTCAAATCAATCCTCAGGACTCTCCAGTACAACTCGCAACATGTAGAGGGCTTCCCAGCAGTCTTAGATTTGCATAAAACAAACTCAAATATGTTACATTTATGCAAAGTTTAATGTGTGATAGCCATTTATTTGCTGAACTTAACAAGCTGAAGAACTGTTCATAGGCTGGTCAGTTATACAAAGTACTCCACATCACTGTCAAGGACCAGCAGGAAATTAGGCTGGAATAGACATAGTGATGCTCTTCTGCAGTTTTGAAGCATTTTGGAATCGTGTGCTGGGGTCTGATTAAAGAAAAATAGAACACTCTGACATTAAATATCAATGTTTCAACAAAAGTAACCTTTGCCAACTGTTAAGCATGGTGATAGATGTGATATTCACCAGAAAATTGGAGCTGATGTGCCACAGTCAGAAAAGAGACTGAAGTAGAAAAGAGGTTGGATATTACAAGAAGACAATGAAAACATATATCTAAATCGACCTCAGACTATTTTAAGGGATGAAAGACAGGTTTTGAAATGCCCTTCACTGCCCTCAGACTTGGATCTTACACATGCTATGCATGTAACATAACCTACAAATGTTTGTGAAATAGAAGCATTCTGCAAAGAAAAGTGGGGAAACGGACAAAGAAGACAAAGACTGTTATCTGTCTATAGTAACCGTCTGGAGGCTGTGATTTCAGCCAAAGGGTTTTGTTTTTTTTTACAAAATGGTGCCCGAACTGATATTTATTTATTCATTGTAAAATTCAGCAAATAAATAATAACTGCTTTCGATTATTAATTTAGCCCTTATTATATACATTAGTGTGCTACATATTGCATCAGGCAGTTTCAGTTGCTATATAGACCTGTCTAATATCTTCACATGTGCTAAAAATGAGTATACTTAATACAGACACTAGATTGAAATTATACGGCTTAGTACAGGCTACAATAGGAACACACAAATAATTTGCTTAGTTTGGTTGGAGCTCAATTTTGCAGGACTGTGGACCTAAAAGAACAGGATTAGTGACCAGTGCTCTAGATTAGGAGTTTTTATTTAGGTCCTGAGGGACTCATTCACTCCATGATTTATTTTGTTCCAGCTTTAAACACACCTGATCCAGGTAGTTAAGAGTTGTAGATGGGTATTATGTTGCTAGGGTGTGTTAGTGAACTAAACAGAACAAAAATGTGGAGTGGCTGGAGGACTGGGTTGAAGACTTCAGATCTTCAGATCACAAGAGTTAAGGATACCACAATCCTGAGAAGACACTTACCAGAGGACTTATTCCAAAGGAATTCATATTCTGCTGTTTATCAAAATTATAACCAGTATGTACCCTGTGTTTTCTGTCTGTGTTTTGATTCAGGAGTGAATGAACCTTTTTTTTTCTTCACCCAAGAAACCCTAAACAGTGTGTGTAAAGTGTTGTAAAAGAGCCGTGTTCAAATGACAAATGCAATGTAGGTGTAGGTTATTGTTTTATATACTTTTTTTGTATACAAGAGCATATTTTGCACGGATTGTGATTTGTATAGTGCTTGACGTTGACTCTCTATAATAGTCTACAAAAGTATATGTTTAGTAATGCAAAGTAGCATAAATAGTTTCTTTATGTCGCTCTTCTTTCCGCCTATAGCAATATCTGGCATTCTTAAATCACTTGAATGTAAATATGAGTATCATGCCATAAACACAAGGAATGTAACCACTTTCTTAGTTTTGTTTGTCCAAACCCTGTACATGGCTGGCCCATATGAAAAATGATGTAACCCTGGCTAGTGCTACAGTAATTGGCTACTTTAATAGTACCACCTACCACTATATATATGTGTGCATACACTATATGGACAAAAGTTTTTTGGATGCCTGACCATTATACAACAGAGACTTTAATGAGATTGCATTCAAATACATAGACTTTAATGTGGAGTTGGTCCCACCTTTGCAGCTTTAACAGCGTCCATTTTTCTTGGAAGGATTTCCACATGATTTTGGAGTTTTGTGCCCATTCATTTATGAGATCAAGCACTGATGAGAAGGCCTGGCTTGCAGTTCATTCCAAAGGTGTTTGATGGGGTTGAGGTCTTTATGCACTGGGGCACAGTCATGTTGGAATAGAAAAGGTTCTTCCCCAAACTGTGTCCACAAAGTTGGAAGCATGGCGTTGTCCAAAATGTCTTGGTCTGCTGAATTATTAAGATTCCCCTTCACTGGAAGTAAGGGACCACAGGGATTCAATAATTAAGAAGTGTGTCCCTATACTTTTGTCCATCTAGTCTAGATGTACCCATTTGTTGCTGCACAGTTTTTAGCTGCCCTCAACCCTGTCAATCACTTGTCAGTTTCTGACCATAGGACTGCTATTAACCAGATCGGCGGTAGACCATTCGTAGCACAGCAGTGACAGCAGTGATATTGTAGTCTTCTCTGCTAGCTTGAGATTGGTCCACCATCCAAAATACATCCAGACAAAATTGGCTCTGTGATCAGGAGCAGATGTTTAAGGGCTAGAAGATTGCATACACAAATTGTGCATCAACTGATGGGCCACAGCAAGGTGGCGCTCCAGTGGGGTCTCCAATAAAATAGCCAGAGATTGTAAACACAAAACAAAAAACACTTCACTTCAGACTGTCTTGATCTGTTCATCTCGTTTGGAAAATAAACTTTCATCAACCGACCTTTTGTTTTGGACCCCTATGTAAGAATAATTAAGAACTATAAGACCTGGGTGTTCTTGGACAGTAAATATTGTGTTTGTAAGTCCAGTTTAAGTCTGAGACGTTAAACACCCAGCACCACAAACTATGGAATTGGATTTGAAGGGCCTGTCTACTGCTGCTGTTTTTTTCTTGATTTTTTTATAAAAATGTATCCTTATTTTGTGCTACATTCAAAAAGTGGACTAGGCTGAAACACTCATAACATCAGTATGATTGGGAGGGGCTAAACGAGGCATAGTCCTTGGTTTTTGGGATGTCATAAGAACAATGAAGTCAAAAATTAGCTTATTTTGGGGCTTGGTTGTCCCTATTTGGAATAGTATCATAGTATCAGTTTAGAAATGGGTGTCAAAGACACTGACAGAATTTAGCAAAAAATTAAACATAAAATTGGGCACTAAAAGTTGCAGATGGCATATTTATGTGTGTTAGACTTCCCGTAGAGAATGATTTAATGTCTTTTCACTTAGAAATCAATACAAAAATGGGGGAATATTGAAATATTTGCATAAGGCTATATTCTAAAAAACTACATTTTTAAAGTTCATCCATTTTTAGAAAGACAATGCAAACATTTTTTTAACTAAAGTTCTCCATAATATTCTGTGGGACTTTTATGGTAAGTGTGGTCGTGATGACAGATGATGGTACTCTATAGAAATATAGGGGTGATGTGAAAAGTGTGAGCATAAACACTAACCTATACTTTTGATCTGTTGACGGAGCACAATATTTATTCATATGTATAAAATGTAAGCTATACTCTGCACTATCATTCAAAGGTTTGGAAACACTTGCCAAATTAACCATTTTGGTTATTGTTTTCGTATACAGCGTGGATTTAAATATGTAAAATTATTCCCTCACACCTATTTTTATTCAATGTTTCACAAATTATGTGAATGATAAGTAAATATGTTAAATAACATACTAATACTAATTTACATTTACATTTTTGTCAAGTTATCAGCCTTGAGATTTGATCTCCAATGACATCCAGCGATCTACTCTTCCCAGAAGAGGCTGATACTACAGCAAAGAAGGGTCGAGTTCCTCATTAACACAGTTCAGAAGAAAGAGATATGGAGCAAATAAAGGAAATCTTTACAATAAGAAGTCTTCTTTCCAACACAATGTTTTCATTCATTCCATTGAGACTAGTGGACTGAGTCTACACTCGCTTCATTATGTGTTTCTGTGAAAGAGAAAGATAGAAACAGATAGATGAGATAAAAGTTTTCATCTCCCACTGAGATGAAGATGGACGCAGAACAGAAAGAACTGGACACCATGTGAGTCTCCCTGAAGGGGGAGTGCAGAACCTTGCTCTTGGAGATCTACCAGGCTGTTTTTTTCATCTCCCGCAGAGTTCTTTAGTTCAAACTCTGCTCCTCAGGATTTACCTCACTGCAGAGTTGAACTCGAATGCAGCTCTGTGTTGGAAACCCAGGGTTTTGTTCCAACTGTATCACATTCTTCTCCTGGCAAAAGACAAGGTTTAGATGGATCTAAGAGATAACTAGCTGGACAATGATTAGTCTAGAATAAGATTGATAGACTTATAGTGATTAGATGGATCCAGCACAACAATTAGCTGGGTTCAAGTTGGCGATTAGGTGGATCAACAATGATGATGTAGATCTGCGACCATGATTAGCTATACCTAAAACAATCATTTGCAGCACCTAGAAGACGCTTTCATCCAAAGCAACTTCCATTCCCTAACTATGGTCTCCCTGGAGCAACTTGGGGTTAAGGGACTTGCTCAGGGTGGTGCTGAAGGTAGGATTTGAACCCATTCGAACAGAGTACAGATTCGAACCTCTTGGTCCGGAGGCAAGTATCCTACCCACTGAGCTACATCCACCCCATCTACTACACTAGCTAGATATATAAAAAATATTGCATGCATTTGGGAAAAGGATTAACTCGATCTAGAACATTTAATTAATTGGTTCTACAGCTTAGCTACATCAAAGATGGTGGGGCCCACAGTTTCTATCAAGGTTACGGATTGTCCCTGCCTTCCTGTTACCCTGTACATCACCATATGGAAATGTGTAATGTGTGATTGCAGATTCTCATAGACTTCAATCATTTCAAATCTCACATTTTGAAATGTGAGTTTTTATACTCTTGCTTCTTTCAAACATTTGTGACTGCCCAGCCTTGCAGAGTGAGCCAGCTCTCTCAAAGGAGAACATCTGAGCTTAAGTTGCGCAGGCTTTCATACGGCCGACCGACTGGCTAGTCATTTCAGGATCTAAAACTAGAGGGACGTGGTGAACATTTCTTCTACTGGGAACATGAAGAGCTGAACAGTAAGGGATCCCCAATCATGGCTGCCACAAACACATATGTGATTGAAAGCCAAATTCCAGTATTATGGTTCACCCCTGTGTTGCTAAGTGGTGCTTTTATTGGGCATTCGAGCACAGTAAGGTTTATATGCATGTTATATTATCCTCAGCTAAGACTGTAGGCCGCTGAGGCTCTAAACATTTAGAGCTTGATGTTTTTACTGAGGCATGGCTGAGAATCTACATGAAAGTAAGGAAGATTATCACCATGGGCACAATTAAAAACCGCCAGGACAGCACTCTTTGGAGCAGAGATGCGGTTTGGAAGAGCCATGGGAACGATATGGGTGTCTAGTGTCAAACTTCTGCACTAAAAAAGCACTGCTTCCATAAACACCACGAATAATGCTTAACGTCCAAAGTTTGTTTTTTATTTGTACATTTTGTAACACTAAATAATAATCTTGCTAATAACTTTCCGGGGAAGTTGTTAAAGCTACAATAGATTTGCTTCTGTGGTTTCTGACACTGCTGACTTACAGTTATGCATGATAATAGACAAGGTCCATTTCTTTTTGATTCCATAGTTATTCATTCACTATTATGTCTCAAAGCATGCTATGTCTAACATTAATCTAAACCTTTAAGTTACATTATATAGTAATTCCCCACTTTTTGCGGGGGTTACGCTCCAAGAGCACTTGCGTATAGTGAAAAAATGTGTTGTTGTGTTTTCAGGACAAAAGTATTGGGACAACGTGTGAGCTGAACGATTCTCAGATAATATAACCTGATCTACTTGGGCTAAAAATACAAATGCAGGCTCGTTGGAAAGGTCTCCTGGAGATCTACCCAACTGTAGAGTGTCTGGGTGCTTTCTCTGCTGAGAAATGCAACTTGGAAGGTCGCGGGACAAAGGTATTGGGACACTGTGGCGATGTGAACGGGTCCCATCTATGTGAAAACATCCAGAAAAAAATATATTTATTAAAATATATTTATTGCCAAAGCAAAAAACGGCGGACGATATTTGCAGTTTCTGCGTAATTGTGGGGAGTTCTGTTCACAAAAAACATTTGCGTGTGACTGAATCCACGACTCCTGATCCACAAAAAACTGGGGGATTACTGTATATTTGAGATTTTAGAAGACATACAATATATGGACAAAAGTATTGGGACACACTTCTTAATGATTGAATTCAGTGGCCCCTTACTTCCAGTGAAGGGTAATCTTAATACTTTAGAATACAAAGACATTATGAACAACACCCTTTCTATTCCAGCGTGACTTTGTCCTAATGCACAAAGCATAAAGACATTGTTAGATGAGTTTGGTGTGGAAGACCTGAAATGGAGATTGTGAGCCAGACCTTCTCGTCCAACATCAGTGCCTGACCTCATAAATGCTCTACAGAATGAATGGGAACAAATTTCCACAAAAACACTCCAAAATCTTTTGGAACGCCTATTAAAAGAGTGGAAGCTGCCATAGCTGCAAAGGGGGACCAACTCCATATTAAGGTCTACGTATATGAATGCAGTGTCATTAAGGTCCCTGTTGGTGTAATGGTCAGGTGTTTCAATACTTATGTCCATATAATGTATAATATTTCATGTTGCATGTTGTGACCATTGTGAGTCTGCAGTGTGAATCAAACCAAGATAAGCAGATGTCATAGATATGTGTGTGGTTTTGATGGAAGCTGGTGAGGAATTTAATTCAGAAACTGGATATTTCTGTCTGTCAGAGGTGTACAGTTACATTAGTATATTTAAGAGGAGCCCAACAAGGATGTAAATCGGCCCAGTCACCACAGGCACCCCTGTGTCATGGGAACCAGGATAATTACCCAGATAATGAATATATCTTGTCACATATTGTAAAAATGATCAGTTTGCAGTATGAATAAAAGTGAGAAAAGCAGGCGTCACATCTCTGTGTGCAGTTCTGATGGAAACTGGTGATGTATGTTATTCAGAAACTGGATCTTTCTGTGTGTCAAAGTTGTGTCAATGTCAATATGAGGGGCCCAACAAAGATTTTAATTGGTTCAGTCACAAGAGTTATCCCTGTGTCATGGGCTCTAGGATGATTGGCCCCTTTCTCAGTAGATATGTACAGGGTTGGTGCCAGGACAGGATGAATGGGGCTGAAGAATTAGCATTATGGATTATCCTTGGCACTGAAAGTTTAGTAATGCTGGAGTCATTTTTTAGGATGATAATGAACCCTGCCACAGAGTACAGAGTGTTAAAGCTTTTCCACAGGAATGGCAGATCTCTTAATGACATGGCCAGCAGAAAACCTCAAATCTCAATCCAAATTTTAAAAATGGCCTATGATGAGACTCCATCTTGCAAAATTGATCTGTCAACTGAGAAAGTTGGAATAGTAGTTCTCAAGACACATTTCTTTAATCTGGCATTCACGTAACTCCTTCCATAACCTTGTAGTTTAGTACTAGGACACTGTATTCTGAACGGCTGCTACTCTAATTTTGTTCTTTATCCTTCTACCCATCCCGAGGCACCTGATGGTGCCATCTCC
>JBBIGB010000039.1:18969260-18985452 GCA_037577075.1 Alestopetersius hilgendorfi
TACTTCACATTTATTTCATTTTGTAAAGCTGCTTTGTGACAATGACCATTGTTAAAAGCGCTATATAAATAAAATTTAATTGAATTGAATAGTGCAATCCATGTCTTATAGAGGTCAGGCTTGAGGAAGAGCAGCATTATATTGATTGTGATTTTTTTCGGTGAGGATTCCATATTTTCTTCCTCCACAGTGAGTGATTTCCTCAACTTGATCTGGAAAAAAATATGGCATTAATTAAAATGATTTCATTTATTTCATTTCCGGTGTGCATTCTCTTATACAAAAATGGGTTTAGTTTGTTAATTGTGTTACATGTTTATTCGATACAAGGTAAAAGAAAAAAGCATCCATCATAGTGGCTTCATATGATGATCTTTGTCAAGAGTTTTGTTTTTCTATGCTAAATTTCACTTGAATAATTGGCATTATCAGTTTCATTAGTGAGGTAAGGTCAAATGTACAGCACCTAGACACTTTATCAGTTGAAGAAGGTTCATTATCTAACTATAGTACCAGTGACAGAGTAAAAACATAATATTCAGGGTCTATAGCTATCTAGCTATTTTACTTGAACAGGAAAACTGAAGTCCAAAAACTGAAGGGGGTCAGGAGATCTTGTTAAGTATGTGATGCCCTCTTTTGCCCCCTTGTGGCATGAGACATAGTTACACCACTGGACAAATTGCACGGTGATTTTCTTATTTGCTAGATCAAGAAAATAACGTTTTTACAGATTATTTTGCTTTGAAGTTCATTTTTCCTGTCTTTTTTATTGTTGCGTCCTTGCAGCCCTGTCATCATACACTCAAAAACATTTCTATCTTTTTTCTAGAGCATGGGCTGCGAGGTCCGCTCCTGTGTCTCAGTCTGCTGTTGGAGGTAAACATGGCCCAGAGCCCGAAAACTGTCAAAATCCCTCTCCTGACCTTTCTTTTTCCTGCAGATGATGAAGAGTGAGTCCGTGACTCAAACAGGACACGTAACTGCTCGGTCACTAAACACAACTTTGGCCTTTGGGGGAAAAAGACGCAGATCAGAATCCTTCAAATTCTTCACTCGTCCTTTCCGAAAGCTGAGAGCACCTCATGCCATCATTCACGCTTCATCTTAGTCTTGGAATGAGTGGCATAACAAATTATGCAGAGTTGCATGTGAAATGTAAATGACCATTATGGACATAACTAGTATAGACATGGACCAGTTTTGCATGTTAGTAAAGTGATTACCATTGCTTTTGTCCATTTTAATAGAAGGACCAGTCCAGCAAGTGTGAAAATGAACATGCCCCTGTTACAGCAAGACGTTTTTCAACACTGCCTGGAAAATAAGAAGAGCGATGGCACATTTACTCCATTTCTGTACTTTCGTATGTCGCATTTTCAGACTTTATTATGCTCCTGCGAACATGATTCCCCTCCTGTCAGGCATGTTGGAGCTGTATAGCCCCTAACAGTGCAGACACATCAAAATAATGTCCTATGGACATGTGCTGAATGCTGTAGTGCCTCATGCATACATACATGCATACATACATAATCATACATAATGAGGTTTTGTATGGAGCACATAAATTACGCCTATCATGCAGATTCAAGAAAGGACTGAACGATACATTGTCATTCAAAGGTTTAGGAGATCTAGGTTCTCAAAAGGTTTTAAATTATAAATAAGCATAAATATTTTTGCAATAAATGGACATGATAATATCAATATATAAGAATATTAACAAGTAAAATAAACAGGCAGGTTAATTTAGAGGAAAACAAGATTTATTGCTATTTAGATGGGATTAGATTTAGGTGGGATATATCACCGACATTTAAACTACACACTGCATCAAAACCACCAGCATCGTGGATGTTTTCCGTAGTATGTACACTTCTAAACATACATACTACATACGTTTAAAGACGATCCTCCTGAACAGTTGACCCCATTCATACTGAAGTTAGCGTTGTTCTTTCTGGAACTGCATGAGGACTATTTAGATCAGCCAATCTGAACAGAGGTTGTTTACATATATCATTTGAAAAAAGAGCCTGTTTAATTCAAAAGGATAAAAAGGAGAATGTATAAGAGATTTAATTACTTTGAAGTCATAACTGGGAGTTGGAAATGTATGATATGGCCCCTTTAACTATCTACCAGACTGTGCAATGTACAGTATCATTAGTATTCACTTTCATATTAATGGCCAACAGTCAGCAATGATGTGTCAAATTTTTTTATGTGACTTACATATGGAGTCCTATACTTTGTGGAAGGAGGTCACACGGTGGCTTGACCTGGGTCACAGAAAAATAGTTCTTCATGTGCTTCCATACTAATGGAAATGTAATAACTAACTGACAATTTGCAGTGTAAAATTAACATCAACATTTTTAAAGAGGATAAAGTGTCCTCTACTGTTTGTGCCAGCTGATATTCAAAGGTTAGAGTATTCATTTTATTGCAAAGAAATCCTACCATCTGCATGAAAACCAATGAGAGATATCTGACAAGGCTTGTTATCCTAAGTGGTGAAATCACAACGATGGCACGCAATTCTAAAACCTGATCGGTTGAACTGGGCTTACATATAATTTTCTGAATGATACACAAGCTTGCTTTTGACTGTCTGGGTACATCTTGTAACTGTCTTATGCTCTCAGTGTTCTTTTCGTGACCTCTACCTTCGTTGGTTTCTCAGAGTTGTCTTAATGAGTCAGATCAGGTGGCAGTGATGACTCAAAGCAGAGGGAAGAGCAGCCGTTAGTATCTACGCTGTGAGACAGGGGGAGTGAAATGTAGAAGCAGCAGGGGAGAATGCTCCTACTGGGTTATGAATGTTCCTGGGCTCTGAGGGCTACGTTCCCAGACACACGCTCACGACTCCAGCCTGACGATAGGGATCCAGCACTGAGAATCATTATTAGTCAGAAACTATTTAGAGTCATTGTTCAATAAAAAAATTGTTATGATGTTTTAGTTTCGAATGTAACAAACCAATGAAGTTAGTATTTGAAGTGCATAAGAACCTAAAAGCATTGCACGCAAAATCGAATCATTTTCATCATTATTTTTTTTTTTACCTATTAAGTTCTTCTGCTGTGATAAGTTCTTTTTTCTTTCTGGTTTGGGCTGGATGAGTCTAAATTTAGTATGCATGACATCAGATCTGTCAATGGACCAATCAGAATTAACAATATGTTTGCATCAGCTACATTGATGAAGCATATTGTGTTCTTCTTGATATAAAAAGAACTCTGGTGTATTTTATTAAACACATCATAGTCCAGTTTTCTCTGACTTTAGTAATGGGGTAATTCTAACGATAACAAGTTAGAATTGGGTCCATGAGTGCAACAGACATGACCTCAGTCTCTAGATAACAAGGCTGAAGTTGGCTTCTGACTCTGTCCCCTAATCTGACACAATGTCAATCTCTTGGCATCTTTGGATCATTATGAGATCCGACTGAACAGGCAGCAACTCAGAATTTTAGGTGCTTTTAGCTACTGTTAAATTATAGTGTGGCGAGCGAGGGAAAGAGGGACGACAGACGCTGAAATTCTTCAAAACTCTCAACTTTTATTGTTCTTCCACACAGCTTCTCAGACAGCTTACAGCAGCAACCTCTCTCACATCTAGCCTCGTTACTGTCTGCACCCAAACTGAGCTAATTCCCCGTTAGCTCCTCCTCAAACACTCTGTTTGCCCATGAACACAGGGCCCCATATTCAAACACCCAAAGGCTCACGGGAGCCAGTCCCACTGCCAGCTCGTCACAATAGTATTGCTTACATATAATTTGCCGTTAAATTTTATTCATGTTTATGTATAATTTACACTGTGAAATTTTTGTTTGCATGGTTGAGATGTCATATCGTTTGCGCAAAGCTAATTATTCTGCATAAGCTTCCATTACTTCTTATTGATTAGCCTCACAGCTCTGCTGTAAAGTGTAAAGTGACTATTTTGTCACACTACAGCACACATTGTGAACAGCACAAAATTCTTCCTCTGTATTTATCCCAATCACCAAGTGAAGCAGCGGGCAGCCAGGAACACAGTGCCCGGGGAGCAGTGTGTGGGGACGGTATCTTGCTCAAGGGAACCTCAGAGGTGCCACTAACATTCTTGGGTAAAATAGCAAACCTCAGGTACGAAACATGTCTCCAGTGACTTCATTTGAGGTACAGAGGGAATCTGTGTAAATGTACCAAACTGTTTTGCTATCTGGCTTTTTTATTAGGGGACCCGACGCTCTAACGAATGGGTCAATAAAAGTGTATAGATTTGGCTTTGCAATAGGCGTAGCAAACAGCTGCTAAGATTAGTAGGTTAAATGTTGAATGAAAGGGTTAATTTTCTGCAATTAGTGTTATTTTTAGGATATTATGGGAAGGAATCTCTAACCTCTCATTTCATGCTACCATCTTTCGTGCTGTGCTGGTGGCAATCGTGTTTGTGCGTGCGTGTGTGTTTGTGTGTGTGTGTGTGTGTGTGTGTGTGTGAGAGAGCACCTGCTTGCCCACAGACCTGTGTGTTCAGATGGTTGATGGCTGTGTCTCTTCTTCTCTCTCTTTTGGAGCCCTTTGATGTCCGTCCCCCTGCGCTGGAGCCACGCTGGGCTCGCAGAACTAGCCCAATCTGTGACCCCCAAACACACAACGTACACGGCTCCAAATTCGGCCCAGGTCCTGAAGACCCATGTAGAGTTGCCCTTTACGAGAGAAAGGGACAGCATGCTTTCCAGAAAAAACCCACAGCAAGCTCCCAGCCAGGGCATTTAGCTCCCAGAGGAAGCAGGCTAATCCTGCTGCTTCCTGTTAGCCTGCGAACACATTGGTGCAGGGGTTTAACAACAGAGACCTAGGCAAAGCAATGATGCTGAGCCTTTATATCATCTTTGCTTAAGAGATTATCACAAAACAATCAGCGGGCCTTGCACCTTCACAGTCAAAATCTGCTTAATCAACAGCTAGCTGCACCACTAAGGCCCAAAAGTAAGACTGCTGACAGCTAAGACTGAGATGTAGCTACAGCAGCGCTGGGGATGGCCCAGGACTTACACTAGGATTATAATTAGGTCATAATTAGCTGCTTGGTTCATCTGTGCCTCTCACACACCTGGATTGCTAACATCAATCTCCGTTACACACAGAAGACAGGCTAATTCACAAAAGGAGGCCCAGTGCTGCGCCGCTAACGGCTCTCTAAACTGCTAGGATCCCATTTCTCACAGTGACATTTATCTGTGCTGATTATGAATTGCTCCTGAAACTCCAAAATTGAACAGCTCTTTATTCACAGCTAAGCAGTTAGTGTAATACACTCCATAAAATGAAGAGCAACTGTAATGGGCTACAAATCACACTAGCTTTGACTTTTCTCAAAATCCTTTAGCAATGGGCCTTTATCCATTCTCTGCAAATACACACTTTGGTCTCCAGACTAATGTCTATAAAGATTCTACAAAATTAATTTTTATTAAGGATCTCGATTATCTCGATAAACCACAGGCTTCTTATTCTCCTCTCTGTCATGTTATTTTCACACTTTATCGTGAAGCATGCCAAATATTTTATTAGTGTGATAACGCCTCAACTTGTTTGGTAAATATAGTGAGGTTTTATAGTGAAGTTTTATGCATGTTTTTCTGAATTACAAAATTATATATTTTAATTAATATTGCACTGCTGGGCTGCCCTAAAATTAAAACCAGCCTTTGTGGTTTAAAAGATAAATGTTTTCAGAAAACTGCCCATTTATATTCATTTTAATCAAAGATCATTATTTGAGTCCATACAACAGGTGAGATTTGCAGTGAGATATGATGGAAAATAGTTGTTTGATAAACTTACAGTGTATTCCAGTCTGCAAACATGTGCACAACCCTGTCGCATCTTATTAGCATCCTTGTGGCTGACTCTTCTGGTGAGACTTTTCCCTGCTTCCCTCTCCAGCAGATTAATGTCCAAGGCCTCCATCCTCCCTCCTTTGTCTCGGTATGTAATTACAGTTTATGGCCCTTTTAATGGGACGTTTAAATTCAGCACTATCATTTGCATACTGGCTCATTGACAGACAATTGTTTTTGATCAAAAAAAAGAAAAACTTGGCAGGACCATATTGACTTTCCTCCTTTACTTCCTCTCCTTCTAGAGCAATTTCACAGAGCCCATCTGCTGTGATATTCTGAGCAGCTAACTGAATGTACACTGTGTGTCGTCATAAAATTTATGTCCATTTCGTGCCAAAAGTCTATGTTTCACATTTTATGGGCTGACACTTTTTAAACACCTTTTTAGTAAAGTGAATTGCAACTTTTGTTTTAAACTAGCGATTACGCAATATCAGCATTATTTAATGCATTTTTACTTAAACAACTTCTGTATACAGTATTAGAGGTCACGTAACCATCCCAAGCCTGACAGGGCCCCAAAAATAGGAGGTTTTGGGCTGTTTTTTCCACAACACTGCATGTTGTCTCTTAAGCAACATGTTGACCATGAATTCACCTGTGTCACAGCAGCTACTGGCCAAAAAGATGCCAGTGTAATTGCACCACTATCCAAACAGTTTTCTTTCTTAAGTTATTTCCACATTTCTATCATTTTCTGTGTAAGGTGGTCACAGTCTATACAGTACGCTATGTATCAGCATACACTATATATTACATAGCATACAGCATATTATGATGTGCAATATATACTACACATTGCAAAGCATTCACTATACACTATATTCACTATACACCACAGAGCATACACTATATGCTATATAGCACACAGTATATAAAGGATATTGTGTATATCATATGCCATACTGTGCACACTATATACCAAATAGCATCCAGAGGGTACTATACACTACAACAGTTATAGTATACACTTTAAACGATACACTATGCACCACATACTGTATTGTATACACCATATGCCACACAGTATACAGTATATACTACATAGCATAGAAAATACATTATGCAGTACGCCCTAGACATTAGAGTATTCAGTATACACTATACAGCATATGCGATGCACTACAGAGTATACAATATACACTAAACTACATAGCATACAGTATTCACTATAAAGTATACACTAAACACTACAGAGTATGCAGTATAAACTACGTACACAACAAAGCATACAGTATACACTATTTACATTTTACACAACACAGCATAGTACTGTATACACTATAGACTCTATACACTACATAACTTACAGTACATACTAACTACACCATATACTACATAGCATACAATATACCCAGAGTATACATTACACAGTATATATGACACATTACACACTATACATTCTCATTAGCAATGTCTAATTTAACTCAATAATTTGCAGCTTCTGTGATTTACTGAGATATTATTGAGTTTTTGCCACTGTTTCTGTCCATTGCCTTGGTGACCGGAGTGTATTACTTCTTCCTGTGTGTTCTTTCCATCATGCCCCATTCTCAGTGGCAGCCCCCCTCAGTGGATGCTCATCTGCTAAGCTGTAGACCTTGATGCCAACAGCTCTGAGAATATCTCTCTAAAGGATGTCAGAGGCTGCATGTAAATAATAAATAAGCGCATCTGCTGGTTCCTGTTGTGTAGCCTTTGCCTTTCTTCTCATTAAGTCAATGAGCCTGAGTACGGAGCCTTCTTCTTCTCACTTCTTATTCATTGTCAAGCAAAGCCATACACTAAGAGCACACTGGAACAGCACTGGAAAACACATGGCAATGCCGGGGAAATCTAGACTTATCAATAATGAATTGCAGCCTGTTACAGGGACCAGCTCAAAGGTTTCAGAAACACAAAGTGGAATGGTTATAAAGCGCGTGTGTGGGCTCTAGCCGGGCCAGGCTGGGTGCTTTAGCGCTCCTCTGGAAGAGCCTCCGCAGGGGATGCGTAAAATTAATGAGACCACACATTTATTCTTGCCTGCAAGTGTGAATCTCAAACACCTTCAAAAGTGGAAGCATGTAATGAATGCCTTTTTTCACCAAGATGGACTTTTGGAATTTCATCATCACTGATCTATATCTATACCTATAGAGAAAATGCATCATTTTTCCACCACTTTTGTAGGAACATTTGCTAACAATCCCACTATAGTCACATAAGATCATTTATTTAGCATAACACTTCTACTATGCACTAGCAACATTGTGTATCAGCATAACTGAATGCTTATATACTTCATTTTCTCTTGGTATTTCATCATAATTGATCATTTTCAAAGCTCTTTTTAACACTGTCACATGATTTTCTGTCATATATATGGTATAAGCATTTGCTAACAGCCCAAGAGAACCATGGAAAAGTTACTCAACTTTAATTATGTTATGTTGCACACTAGCAAAAATGTATTTCAAGCATAGTTTATTGGTTTTAAAGTAGCATTGAGGGTACACTAGGGTCATTACCTATTTACCTTGCCAGATCATTACTGTTTGCAATGCATCTTTTTTGTGCTTCATACGAGCGTGCATACACAGTTCATCGTCTATGGTGCAGTGAGGAAAGCTCACATTTTAATTTCATCAAGCCCACGGGCAAGGCCTCAAAATACTGCAAGACTTCAGAGGAAAAATCCAGGCGATAAAAATTTGAACATGAAACGGATGCTCAAGCTATTGTAATGATACCGAGTCTACATTACGGCTTTTAATATCCTCTCTGAAAGTGGCATGCAATTCAAGCGGCATCTCACCTAAAAGCATAAAAGCAAGGGCTTTGGAGATAATTTCTTTGATAAGCTGAACACAAATCAAGTGCTACTTTTACAGTAAAACTACACTGAACAAAATATAACATATAATAAAGAACACTTTACTGGGAGTGGAGATCTGGCCAGGTAAATATGTAATGACCCAAGTATTCCCAGAATGCAATTGGAAGATGAAAACATTAAATAATACCAGTGTCTGATGGAGAGGCAGAGCCACTGTTGTAGACCCCTGGGTTCCTCCCCTAACAGGGGCATCAGACAGGCATTCAGGGAGGAGGTTATTCTTTAGACAGAGCTTAAAGATGCAACACCATCATTTTGCTGAGGACAAATAAGAGCAAGTGACACAAAGGTATGGAGGAGCCAGTGTGCTGGTTCACACAGCTGGACCAGGGAGAGGACCAGGGTACTGATGCTGTTCCCAGAGGGCCTAATGGAGGACACGCAGCCAGCACCATGTGTCCCCGAGCCTAACACAGCTGGTGTATTCATCACTGAAGAGTTTGAATTTGGCATGCTTGGGCCCCTACCCTCTCACAGGCTCCCTTGAAACAGGCTTTTCTCGCTCACTCTCCCTGGTCCGCATGTATGCTAAGGAGTGTAAGTCTGTGTTCCCACACGTTTCTCTCCAGGTCCAGGCAAGGTTCACAGGGGTAGGGAGGTGGGCCTGAGGAGTGTGTGCCCTTGGTGAAGGACAGGGACATTTACTGGCCCTCAAGGCTGCAGTGGCTAGACATTTGGTGCTCTAGAGCAGGGGTCCCCAACCTTTTTGTGCCACAGACCAGTTTCATGTATAACAATATTTTCATGGGCCGATATAGATAAAACTAAAAACAAAGTGCATAAAAATCAGAATCGGAATCAGAATCGTGATTAGTATCTCAGTTTCTGAGCAAACACATACAAGGAATTTGGTTCCGGTCGATGGTGTCTCTCAAGCAATACAGTATAAAACACTATATATATATATATATATAAATGACACTAGATCTAGACTATGTTTTATTGTTTGATCCTTGATTAGACTTTTGAGTTACATAAATGTTAAAATAAAAGCTCACCTTCCACCCATGCTGGCCTGTGTGTGTGTAAGTCTGTGTATGTGTTTGCTCTCCCAGCCAATGAGTGCTGGCCCCTTTTCCCAGGCAATGATTTAACATGTGCATGATTATCCTATGAAAATACATTTAAAACATTATAATAGCATATATGTAATGGTATTATAATTTGAGAACCTTTCAGGGAACAAAATGAGGAAATGTGAGGAAGCTTTGAGGAACCTCTAAATAACAAAGTTTCTATAACAAAAACATTTCTGAGAATATTTCTATTATCCATAAGTTCTTCAAACTTTAAACTTCAAACTATCCACTGAAACTGGTTGTTCTAGGACCATGCTCCATATAACCACCATTATTTTTCAAAAAAGGATATGCATTATATCAAAAGGAGACACGGAAACATGAATCCATTTCATTTCTTATTTAAAATTCAATCTGTAGCATAAAACTCATAATCAGGGTTAGTCCTGTGCATCTGTATGTTTCTGTATGTTTAGACTAATGAGCTGCACTTCTCAATAAGGTTTGTGATAACTTCCTACAGATATACCAATATATAAAATTATGTCAGCCCAGGAGGTCACTAACTTGCATCTTTTAACGAATAGAGATGCGTTCCAGTGTGCTTGGCTTTGCTGCTGTAGGGAAGTGGGCTGTTTTGCTTGGAGTGCCAGCTCTTTTAATTGCAAGCATGTTTTTCTTAATGTAATCTGGACCCTTTCCCTGTCGACTGAAATGTCAATTAATTAGGAGTGCTCTCTAAAGCAGAGTGTTGCTGGTATGACCGCAGTCAAGTCCAGTGTGTGAGTGTGTGTCCTCCTGGGAGGACCCTCAGGCTTTCCACTAATTTGACACGTTCCGCACCAACAGCAACAACAAAAAAACACCTTGTCCTGAAATGCGAGAGAGCCACCAGGACAGTTGCACTTCTCTCAGCATGAACCATTTATTTGATTTCATATTAAAAAAAATATATATATATATTGTATTTTTGATAGACGTCTTTACACAGCTTCTTATTTATGTCACTTAGCTCACATTGCTATCAAGACAGCACAATGTTGAATCCATTTGTTTTTTGTCATTGACCCTATATACACTAGAAGTCAAAAGTTTAGACACACCTTCTCATTCAACAATTATCTTTGTTTTTGTTATTGGCTACATTGTAGGTTGATACTGAAAACATCACCTGTTGCTCTCAAGACAGCTTTTTTTGTGTTTACCGCAAAGTTCCATATGTTCCTTCATCATTTTGTTTGTTTTCAATATTAATCTACAATGCAGAAAAGAATAAAAACAACGACAAATATTGAATGAGGTGTGTCCAAACTTTTGACTGGTACTATATATATATATGTATATATATATCCAGCCGCGGGCCCATCCATCACGTCCATCAAGAGTCACTCGCATCTCTTCAGTTCATAAAACCTTTGAAAAATGTGTCTTGAAATGTTTCTTGGCCCTTATCAACTTATGTGTCTTGTTCAGTGGGGGTCAGGTTTCAGGCTTCCTTACCTTGGCCATATCTCTGAGCACTGAACACCTTGTGCTTCTGGGCACTCCAGGTAGGTAGCAGTTATGGAATATGGTGGAACTGAAGGATAATGAGTTCCTGGTAACTTCACGCTTGATTCTTCTCAAATCTTTGGCAGTTTTCCTGCGTCTTTCTTATCAATACGTTTCTTGCAACCCTGTTGATTTTTTGCAACAAAATGTTTGATTGTTCTGTGATCATGCCCCAATATCTTCCCCATTTCAAGAGTGCTGCATCCCTCTGAAATACTTTTTACAATTTAAAATTTTTCTGAGTTAAATCTCTTTTTTGGCCCATTATGCCTGAGGAGAAGCTGCCTAATAATATTCACACCTTGATATAAGAAGTTGACCTCCTTAGGCCCACCCTCCCAAATTACACAAATGCACATTGCCTAATATCCAATAATCCAATAAGCATTCATGATTATACAGCTTAGAGTTGGAATATATGTGTATAAAGAGAGATAAAAAGAGAGTATGACTCTTTATTGTTGAATGAACAAATAAAAATTTCCAAAAGAAAATATCATAAAAATAAATAATCTGCTACTTCCTCCTTTTCTTAGGCAGTGTCGGCTAAGGGTGTACACTGGTGCAGTTAAAAATCTGCCTCGCTTCAAGTCAAACTGAGGGTTTGAGGGGCTGCTACAAACTTCCTTTGACATTTTTTAGCATCCGAATGTCCTTCAAGGTGGTGGTAGTGATTCCCTCGAGGGTAATGCTGCTTTCAAGTGGTCTCGTATTTACCAGAAAGACGGGGCACCACATGATCAGCCTTCCAAATCAAATGTCTGGTACAATGACACTCCTGATGAAGGTCAATTCAGCTTTTTGGATTGCATCACACAATGCTTTTAAGCAGAACAGGGCCAGCCACGACATCTTTTGCTAACATTGGGTCAGCAGACATCTGAACGTATTTGAAGGAGAACACTATCTGTCTGGATGATCACTTTTCACTGAATTAATTTAAAGTTGATCAAAAGCTGCGGATCAACGTGGATCTCTGATGCTGAATTTGGAATGATCTTGCTTGTTGTATTGACTGCTTCACTGCTGAGAAATCATCCATGCAGAACAATGATCCAACATTAATTTAGTTCATTTTGACTGAATAGCTGTGTCTAATGCCCATACTGATGCTAGTTTAATGCTGAAACAGTGTTAATGATTGTTCAGTGTTGGTTCAACATTCAATAGAATAGATAGTAAATTTAATTTAGTGTTTACAAGATTTAACAAACATTACTAACATTTTTAAGGATTTAACAGAGCACTGCTAGACAAGCTGGAGATTTACCCGAGAACTTTTATTCGGATGTGGAGGAGCTACCAGTGTGCGGATCCATCTTCCGGTTGTCTTTATGCAGTGTGATTGCATTACCTACTGTACCAGTTAACAACTTGTGACAGCAAAAGCCATGCACAGGCATGCGAAAGACAGGGCAAGTAATATGAAAGATGGCACAGTGGGTAATAAACATGTCCTAGATACAGAATATTGGAGGTTCGAACCCTCTCCGGGAAGCCCTGCTATGAAAGAATAAAAGTGCTCAGGTATGTCTCCTTCTGCTGTAAAAGTATCCGCAAAATGCATAAAAAGGTAAATGAAGTGTGTTATATTTAGAATTGTTATTTTTATATGCAGAATTTCCAACACTGCACAATTAAAGAGCAAACATTTTTTAAACATCATAGCAACATCAGTACTGATGCTACACCAAGAACTGCTCAACAATCAGTTAAATCAACGTAGGAAGAAAGTTCATGGTTGCTTGTCCAGCATTGAATCAATGACCAATACAATGACAAAGATCAGTGTAAATTCAGCATCAGAGGTCTATGCTTCTGACCAACATAAAATCAACATTTTTTATTAAGAGCTTGCTATCTAAATATTAATTCTGTTACATGATGGAGGAGAGGTGGGTATCATTACTAGGGACAAAATTTTACTAGGGACAAACTGAATGTTATTTTATACAGCTTGGATAGGATAATATCAACTATATACCTTTTAAAAGTTAAAGGCATGAAAGTTCTTCAAAAATTTTTAATGAGGAGCCACCATTCACACACCACCACTACCAGCAGTCCATGCTTTAAAAGACGACTAAATAAAGTACAAATTGATAATGAAGTGCGAAACGTTATGAATCACACCTGCGTGGAGCCAGAAAAGCATACAGTATCCTCGAGAACTCTCTGGCTGAATGTTAATGTAACACCGAGCCACATCTGGAAAGGCCCATTCTAAACTCTTCAAGGTAAATCTCTGAGAGCGACGAGTCTCAGAGTGGTGCGAGACACACAGCGCCTCGCAAGTGCCGCCTGCATAAACCTCCCTTTAATGTGCAGACACATGGTGTGCTCAGAAAGAGGTCTTCTGGGGCTTCACTAGCAGATGGCACGGTTCTCACATAAAGACAGCATCAATGTGACAAAAAAGTGCAGCTCCACGGGTCTCTCTGTCAGAGTCTGAGAGCCTGAGCAAAGCTGCACGAAGCCTCTCCGCCATCTCCAGCTTTTCCAACACAAAAAAAGAGCAAGTGGAGTTTGCCAGAGGCG
Organism: Alestopetersius hilgendorfi; assembly: GCA_037577075.1. Lineage (NCBI taxonomy): Eukaryota > Metazoa > Chordata > Actinopteri > Characiformes > Alestidae > Alestopetersius > Alestopetersius hilgendorfi. Next base: position 18,983,152 of record JBBIGB010000039.1, read on the forward strand.
TTTCTAGACTACATGTTCTTCTGGGGCATACACAGAATTAAAGGGCCCACATCTGACCCTCTTTTTTGTTTTATTTTTCCCCCTAAAGTCCACTCGTAATGTTTGTGTGGCTGTATGTATCAAAAACAGCCACAATTTGCTCTAGCATGGCAATTTTCCAACCCGTCTTAATCTCTCCACTCCTCTAAGAATAATATCTGTAAATGACCTCTGTTCTGACTGGCTCCTCAGTATTGTACCTCATTCAAAAAGAGGTCTGCGCTTTAATGTTCCAAAATATGCAGACTCCTCAGGGAGACAATAAACTTTAGCCACTCCTTTCAGACGAGTAGATCATTTGGAAGGCTGCAATGATCCTTTTTTTCTTCCCCCTGGCCAGGAAGAGCCCAGTGTTTAATTGTTTTCTCCACATCTTCCTATCCAATAATTCCTCCACATCCATGAGGAATTCAAAATGAGCTGTTTTTGCAGATTAGTTTTCATGCATGCACCGTTTTGACTGGGATGTCAGGGCTTTCTGTGAATTTTTTGAGTAGGTTGTGCTCGTGTTGTGGAACAAATTCAAATATTGAGGCACTGAGAACAACATAATCATACTAATCCCAATAAATAGATATGTTAATTATTTATATTATATTAACTGCATGTTAAATGCACATATATGTGGCAGGTTATCTTGTTCCTGTGGTTACATTTGTAGTTCAGGGCTTATTGGTTTTAATGGGAAACAGAGTGTTAAAGTAAAATTTATTTTCACCACAGTAAGCTCATAGTCAGCACAGGAGTCCCCCAGGGATGCTGCCTCAGCCCTAAACTCTTTTTGTTGCACAACTATGATTGTGCCTCCACCCAGAACAACAACAGATGACTCAAGCATCCTCTGTCTCATTAACGGGGAAGACGAGTCATCATGAAGTGACTGGTAAATCACACAACCTGCTATAGAGAGGACAATGACCTTAACATAGAGAAAATGAAACAGTTTGAGGTGCAAGGGAACTGTGGTGGAGCAGGTGGACAGTTTCTCGGCCTTCACATTACTGAGATGGACCAAAAGCAGCTGTGAAAAAAGGAGGACTTTATCAGGCTGCTAAGAAAGGCTGGTCTCAAATAGCAGCCCCTTACCCAAGCTTACAGAGCGTCCTTAGCAGTGGCTTCACCATCTGGTTTGCATACACAACCCAGGCAGAGAGGAAATCTCTCCAAAGAGTCATTAAAACTGCAGAGAAAGTCGTCAGCTCTGACCTCCCCACCATGGATATACTTTACACACTGAAGGAAACAGAACAAAGCACCCTCAGAGATCACCACCACTCAGCTCACCCCCTGTTCAGATGCAGGGAATCTGCATACAGCCTGAGATGTCATCGACCAGCGTGTATCATGACACATAAGGCACGGTTCCGCAATGGATTTTTTTCCAGCCACAGACAGAAGAAGAAGATATTTCACCCTAAAACCCGTAACATTGACATTTAACACAACACCCGCACGCATCAGGGTCTGGGCTCATCCAACCTTGTTACCTCCACCCCAAGATACCCCAAGAGGTAAATTCATCAAAAGTGTTATGTGTAAAAATTAGGGGTGTGGACTTAACACGTCAATTTTGATCAACTAATGACAGAAAAAAATAACACATAAAAAAATTTACGCTGATTAATTGCAGCACAGAACTTTAACCCGGTCCAGGGTTCTGCCGGAACGTGCTACCCGTTTAGCTGTTTTGCGTTTGGGTCACTGTTTTACATTAAAAGCTTTTTTAATATGAATGCATGTTGCTACTCTGGGGTCTGTGTCTTTGCAGTCATTACATAAGCAGTTTCCTGTCGGATCAATACAGTTTTCTGATTCTGAGTCTAAAATGCCATTTTTCTGCAGTTTGCAGAATACTATCTGAAGCTAGGAAACATCAGCGCTGTCCAGAATCACCACAAGCTGTAAGCATGGCACGATTCGAAGTAGCCTGCTTCACTGTAGCATTTCTCAGTGTTAGAACCTGACTGTATAAACTGTCTCCATGCACCTTTCTCATTTAAATAAAGTATATTTTTATCTGATTATTCATATTATTCATCTATTTTCATCATTATCAGAGCTATAAACTGACTGTTAACTATGAACTGTATAATCTTAAAGGGAGCAATTTTCAACAGCGTAGCATAATTCATAAGAACACCTACCCTGCGTCCGAAATCGCATACTTGCATACTATATAGTATGTGAAAAGCAGTATGCGAGGCGAGTAGTATGTCCGAATTCGTAGTATGGGAAAAACAGTAGGCGAGAAGTTCCCGGATG
>JBBIGB010000039.1:18989150-18999424 GCA_037577075.1 Alestopetersius hilgendorfi
GCACCAGCCCACCACAGGGTGTACACACACACACACACACACACACACACACACACACACACACACACACTCACACCTACGGTCAATTTAGAAACCCCAATTCATCTGACGAGCATCTCTTTGGACTGTGGAAGAAACCCGGAGACCCCGGAGGAAACCCACACCACTATGAGGTGAACATGCAAACTCACACACGCACAGGACCTGGATTCAACCCCCCAACCCAGGAGGTGTGAGGCAACAATGTGACCATGGGGCTCACAACATGTAAAATTAAATTAAATTTAACTTAATTAATTAAATCAATAGATAAATAAATAGAAGACACACATGGTTCAGAACAGGCAACGTCGTAAAACAGAATGCAGTGTTTGCATGCGCTGTGCAAAGAATAAAGAATGAAGATCGGGTAGAGACAGTGAGGCCAAAATGTGAGCTTACAATCACTCTGTAATTAAAAGTGAAAGAAAACTACTTTATTAGAAATAAAAGTACTCTGATGTACTTTGACTCAATAAAACACTGCAACTGAGCTAAATGCTCTGAAGTGCTCGAGGAGAGTGGCTGTAATGCACTAATGAACTGCCAGCCTGGAAACTACAGGATGCTGCAGCGCTGTGGGAAAAGTAGACTATAGTGAATGGGAGCAGTTTAAGAGTAGCCCTTCATGATTATATTGGGGAAAGGGGACGGGATGACTCCCACTTACAATAAGAAAATGCTAGTAATGAATAAAAATAACAATAATGAGCATATAGTGATAATACTAATAAACAAATATCAAATTCATTATTTATATGTAAAGAGCAGCACTGAATGTGGACAGTTAAATATACATTTAGTCCAAAAAATCTGTGAAAAAAGAGCAAAATTGACATTTCTTCATGATTATAGTGATGAAACCCTTTTAAATGTCCCACTTGAGATTGTCAGAAGAGTCTTCATTTTCCATTTTACTGGAAGCATTAAGTGAAACCAATATTTATTCAAAAGATGCTAATGCTAAAATGCTAAAAACAAAAAACAGACTGACCAAAATGAGCATCCAGTTTCAGCTTTCAGAAGCAACAATACCTGGAAAAACTTGATATAACACTCTGATTTACCAAACTAAAAAAAAACTGTTCCTTTGCCAGTTAAACCACAAAAAAGCAGAAACAAATGACATTTTCCATTAAAACCAGATGTGCAACAGGGTGCATTTTCTGTGTGCAATGTTCTATCCAGTCCAGGTAGAAAACTGCAAATCAAACCAAAATAGTTAGATCTAAAATAGTGGTTTATGCTTATGATTAATGCTACAATTATCTACCATTCAATGTTAACACTGTTAGCATTCTGGAGTGTGACACTGCTTTAAATACAAACTGTGAGGAAAGTAAATATGACTGTCACTTCTGAGCTGGTCTTGATCGCAGCACTGCCAAAGTAGGATCGTTCCACAACTTGAGCTGGAGAGAAACTGATGGAAACTGATGAGCCTGATCAGTTTAAATGAGCTGGTAAACCTAAGTAATAGCCTTACAAACATCTCATAAAAAGCAGCAGCATCTGCTGTGATTACAGCATGAACAGAGACACTGTTTTCCTGGGCGGAGCCAGGCTGCTGAGAGGAATCTCATAGGAGCGTGTTACAGACGCGAGCTTCCACAGAAACCAATTAAATCCTCACAGAGGGAGGGGAATCACATCCAAATGATGATTCGTCATGTGTAATAAAGTGCTCTCCAGAGTGGGTGCAGGCTGCTGGAGGGACAGGAGAGCTGTTTAGAGGCAGCAGGCCAGAAAACCCTCCACTGGACCACCAGCTACCCATGACTTGGATCATGTTAATCATAGCAATGAAAAAAGATAACAGCCATGAAATATACAACCATAGAAATGTACACTACATGAACAAAAGTATTGGGACGCCTGACCATTACACCAACAGGGACTTTAAGCATTCAAAAACACAGCCTTTTAGAGTTGGTCCCCCTTGGCAGCAACAACGGCTTACAGTCTACTTGGAAGGATTTCCACAAGATTTTGGAGCATTTATGGGTCAGGCACTGATGTTGGACGAGAAGGCCTGGTTTGCAATCTCCATTCCAGTTCATCCCAAAGGTGTTGGATTGGGGTTGAGGTCAGGACTCCAGTCAAGTTCTTCCACACTGAACTCATCCAACCATGTCTTTATGGAGCTTGCTTTGTGCAATGGGTCACAGTAATGCTGGAATAGAGAAAGTTCTTTAACAAACTGTGTCCACAAAGTTGGAAGCATGGCATTGTCCAAAACGTCTTGGTGTGCTGAAGCATCAAGATTGCCCTTCACTTCTTATTTATCATCACTTTTGATATGGACGCGAGGAGATTAGAATCTTCGTTCAATGGACATTTTAAAATTGGTTGCTCCAAAAGCAAGAACTGAATTAGAAAAGAAAGCTTTTGGGGTTTCAGCACCTGATGCTTGAAACAATCTTCAATCTGAAATCCATTTGCAAAACATAGCATCCCTGAATGATTTGAAAGCCCAGGTGATTTTAAAGCACCAGGCGTTCTGTATGCAAGTGTTTTTTTTATGAGTATCCATCCATCCATCCATCTCTTACCCCTTTGTCCCACACTCAGGGTCGGGGGGGACTGGAGCCTATCCCAGCTGCTATGGGCGAAGGCGGGGTACACTCAGGACCGTCACCAGCACATCGCAGGGCCACATACAGAGACAGACAACCACTCACACTCACACCTAGGGGCAATTTAGTGGGCTCAACTGACCTATCTCCAATACACGCATGTTTTTGGTGGTGGGAGGAAACCGGAGCTCCTGGAGAAAACCCACACATTCACGGGGAGAACATGCAAACTCCACAGAGAAAGACCTTGCACCCGACCCAGGAGTCCAACCCAGGACCTTCTTGCTGTGTGGCAACAGAGGTAACCCTTCTGCCATTTTATATGAGTATGTTTTATTGTAATTAGTTTTTCTATTGAGTGACTGTCGGACTGTAACTTTGTTGCAAAGGAGATCTGTGATCTCAATGGCCAATGGCACAAACCTGGTTAAATAAAGGTTCATAAAAAATATTTAGAATGTATTTTATATATAGTTTAAATAATTATGACTAAAAAATAACACCAACCAACAGAAAGTAATAACAAAATCAACATATACATACAGTTTGGATTTATAATTATTTGTACTGTCGCCATTTTATCAACCCTTCCAAACAAAAATGTGCACTTTGCAGCTTAGTTGCAGACTGTAACGTGTTTTTTTTGCATTATTTCTTCAGGACTCCCAAAGGACCACCAGTGAGCAGGTATTTTTTTTTAGGTAGTGGATCATTCTCATTAGTACTGACATGTTAGTGCGTGTGTCACACACAACACTGCTGCTGGGGTTTTTAAATGATGTGTCCACTCTATTAGACACATTCAAACTGCCGGTCACTTAGCAGCACCTCAATGACAAACCTCCAGCAGCACTGGTGTGTGTGATCCACTCTTTGCAGCACACATACACTAATATGCCACTACAAGTCAGTGTCACTGCTGCGCAGAGAGGGTTCACCACGCTAATAATACCTGCTCATTGGTGGTCCTGACCACTCAAGAACAGGGCAAAGAGAGGTTAACAAATGTTAGAGATCAACTACAGTATGTAACTATAATAAGTACCTTTAGAATTTAAACCTTAATATTTGTGTATAGAGCATTTCGTATGGAGTATTTTCAGCCGTTTTCATTGAACTTTAGACTTCATATTTTATATTGTATTTGTCTCTGTGTCTGTGTAGACATAAGCATTTTCTTCCAGGATCAATAGTTTTCCGATTCTGTTATACAAGACAGCTTTGCCTATTGTGACTTGTGCATGTCCATCTAGTACCTCATAAGAATCATATTGCTGAAATTCTAACTACTAGTGTCCTGTAGTATATTTGTAGTATATTTAATATACATATAATATACAACCATGAATATAATTATTGTACATATTAATCAACTAAAAACACCAATTTGAGAATAAGTCTTTTATTTACATTTTTAGAGCAGATATAAAAGGAAACATTTAGTTCAAAATGTGCAATAAATCAGTACACAGCTTTCCCTTTCAAGATCCAAAATACTCTAGAACTTCCACCAAAGTTCTACTGAAAATCTGAAAAAGGAAGAGAAAAGGGCATCACCCACCCCCCACCCCGCAAAAATTGCAGCCTTAAGTATCAATGGAACAAACAGCACAACAGCAAATTCAACTCAAATCTGAAAAACAACTTGCACTTACAGCTTCTCCATGAACAGCCACTCAAACATTTTAGACCAATATCCTGTGCCAGTTGTTTATGAATATAAACCAAAAGGCCAGAATAAAAGTATAAAAGGCCAGAAGTTCAAGCATGGAAAGAAAAACGTACCATCAAATGAAATCGCAAACACACTCCCACCCCTGTAAGGGCTGACAGCAATCAACCTTAGATCACTTACAACACAAATGAACACACCACGTTTCAAGGACGGTCCCTTACTTTCTGTATATGATCATCAAGGCAAACAATACACGGACGCTGATGTGACCACGCTGTGAAAATGTGAAAAATCTGTCAGCAGCCTGAACTAGGTGAAACCATATTGTTCATTCTTGTCACAACCATAGCATTACAAGACCACTCGAAAGCCATTTTGCCTTAACGTCAGACATTTCTGTACTAACACACGACTTCAAAGTCACAATACACTAGAAATATTCCTCTCCTTCCCAAAAATCACATCCCAAAAATCAAACTTTATTTGATCCACATAGCTTTCTAAGTGAAGTCCAACACAAGAGAAATTCAAGTAATCAGAAGAAGCCACTGGAACAACTGCATGGGAATTTGCTGGCTTTTCAGTTTATTAGGTGCACGAACCTTGTACATAGTTATCTGGCCATTTTATCAGAAACACGTACCAAGCTGGTGCGATTTTTGAAGCCCACTTGTTGCCCCCCTCTATCAATACAAATGTTCCATTCAGCGACACTGCATTTGTAACGACATGGTAGTGTGCATCAGGTACCCAAAAATACCCAGCCGAGACCTGATCTGTGGTCAGAAACTGGTCTAGAGAACAGCTAACACAGTTAAACACCAACAGATGGGCTACAGTCTTTTATTACACACCAACCAGATGGAACCGCAAGGGAGGGGTTTCTAATAAATTGGCCAGCAAGTGCACAGTGTGTAAATAATCCAGCACCTCTGTGCGCGCACACCAGCACCACACACACACTACTATTCCACTGCTCTGCCAGCATTACTGCTGCTCTGAAAGGCGCTAGTCCACTTCACAAATTACATCTGGTCAATGCCAAAGGTGGTCCTATAGATGGAGAAGGTGAGGGATAAATTGTGGAGCTACATTTGTAATTGTAAACCTACAAAGTGGACTACATTAGGCATTTCTGATTATAGTACCCTTCAAACGGGCAACTCAGGGTATGTAAAAGCATGGGCCTACGATCACCACACCTGCCAGACTCTCCGTGCTGTTCTATTAACAGTCTCCATCCAGAATGGAACAGTACTTCTAAGTCTGACTGGCCAGGAGGTGGTCAAATTCAAACTTATTTTAGGTTTTCTATTGTGGGTAAACACCACACATTGGTCATTCAAAAGGCAAGTACTGGTGACTAATGCAAATACAAAACTAGCAAAGAAAATGAACAAAAAAGGAAAAAAAAAAAATCACAGTCCCACAAACAGCAGCGGGTATTTTAAACTATTCATTTATATTTAAGCTCTTCTACTATCCAAAGCAAACTGTCATTTTTAGTAAGGCTGCATAAGTCATGGAATATGAATCATGTGCGTCATTTTGAGCCTCTGCAATCAATTAAACACAAAAGGCCACAATTAATGCATTGCATTTGGTTATTAACCAAATGGTTCTTCGAACTAAATAGAATTATTCTGCAAATGAGAGCATAACCAAACCACACATATGTCTTGTGAATGCTGTGATAAAAAACAGGTAAGTTATGCAGCAAATCAATTTCCATTATACAGGCGAGACTCTGTAAAGAGCTGGGCAGGCCTTATGGTTCTACAAGGTCAGGAAATGAGTTTATAGAATGTAAACAAAAAAACAGAGGCTTATATAGTATCCCAGAACTGATGAACAACACTTTCTTAATGATTAATACACAAAGGGAATCATATGAAAATGACATATAGTACCTATAACACCTCATAATTCTGTTCTGCAAAGGATTTTCCATTGTAAGAACTGTACCGATTTTGTATCCTTCATTTCTTGCACAATATAAGGAAGAATTATCTCAGTAAATCAGGAACGATTAGAATATGTAACAATTTTTAGGGAAGGTGTTAGTAAAATAATTTAAAAAATCTAATATCAAGGAGGTTTAGTCCACTCTGTCCTCGGCTTTAGATTGTAATTAAAAATGAACAAAAATAAATAAAACCAAAGTTTACATGGGTAATCTCTGAAATATGACCAGCTAATATAGCTTATTAATGTAACTGCAAACAGCACAGGGCAGCCTCAATATGTGAGATGTGAAACTAGAATTCTATAGTGCAATACGAGACCATGGCACATTTGATGGAGCTGTGCTACTTTTCATTTTTAAAAAAAGGTGGCCAAAAATACCTCAACCAACTAAGCCTCAAAAAAAAAAAAAAACATTGTTAAGGCAAAATACCACTGTGTGCTGCTCACAAGAATCCCTAAACACTTGGAGACTTTCGTTGCTAATATTACTTAATTTGTTGCATGCACTAATGAACCATTTTGTTCCATGGATTGCTGATCCTGAAATAAAAATGCGGGTTAAAAATACTACAGAGTTCTAAACATGCATGCAGAAGATACTTCGGTAATACGCTCTGACCACTCTACCAACATTCTTAGCAACAACTGTGGAACTATCTATTCTAAACAAACACTGAACAAACATCACCCTTTTCGTCCGACAAAAATACAAAACATATAGGTTAATGGCACCCAATGAGCCCCCCACAAACCGTCTGGAACATGTTATTCATTGTGTCATCATCCCAAAAAGTGCAAGAAACAACAAGAGTTGGGTTTTAATCAGCTCAATAGTGTTTTTCTTGCAAGTAATCTTTCATTTTGTTTGGTAAAGGCAATTTCTGGATCAGGTCTATCCGCGTGTACTGGCGGATGACAAAGCGGCACAAGTACTGGAGCGATCGCACTTGCATAAACCGCGAAACTGGATTGGTCAGTCTGACGGGGTAGGTGGCCGACCCGGGTAAGCGCGACCTGGAGTAGCAGAAGGCTCCATTTTCGGAATCTCTGATGGAGTTGTCAATAAGATCCACAATGGACGTGTGGCCTTCAACATCCGGCTGCTCATAGAAGCTGAAGCTGCCGTTGGAGTGCTCTATTCGCGTGTGGAGTGTTTTGCCCTGTGAGCGAAAGCTCAAGCTAAGGAGGTACCTGTCATCGGAGCTGTCTCGAACCAGGAATGAACCATCCGAAAGGCTGGTCAATTTCTCTTCAGCTTCCCATCTAGTAATGGGGCCCCAGTACCATCCCTGCTTTGCCAGTTTTTTAAGCTCCACCGTTAGGCTGGTCACCACCATTGGCCCGCTATTCTGGACAGCATCATAGACCCGCCGGACCCCCGGGGCTGAGCTCGGGTCAAAGCTAAGATGGTGGATGACCGAATCTGCCAATTGAGAGTGTGTACCATCCAATCCAGAAAAGCTCCTGGGCAGTTGACCCCCAGGTACTTGAGGTAGCAATGGGGAAAGTGGGGCTTCAAGCCTGGAGCCTTGCAACAAGGCATTTGCAGTGTTCAAAAAAAGCCTGTTGACTGAGGGCTCCATAAAAATATCTGGCGAAAGGAGATCATGTTCAATGGGTTCCTCATCTACATGAGAACATCCTTCAGTGTGAGGCACCACGTCCATGGGTGAGGTGCCATCTAAACAAAAAGAGCGTGACCCCTCCCCAGGGTAAAGTCCATCATCTAAAGGCATTGTGTACTGTATGTAATCCTGAGCTGCGAGACCAATCACTACAGGCACATGATCGTCCATCTCGAGGTGCACATCCCCATTCTGGGAGGTGGAACTTTTGTATGAACTGTTGGACTCTTCATACAGCCTGTCTCTCTGGAGTTCCAAGAAGTCCTTCCGGATGCCATTGAGCACTGGGCTGGATCCCGAAGAATGGATCAGTGCCTTCACCTTGGCGTCCATTTTGATGCAGGTCTCCTCAGAGTTCGTTGGTCTGAGGGGCCATGGCGTGGGACTGTAATGGTGGCTTCGGAGGGACGTCGAGCGGGAAGAATGCTGCGATTTGAGGTCGCCGAATGTGATGGGCGCAGATGACGAGGAGAATGTGTCATCGTCTATGGAACACACTGATGGCGAACTCCCTTTGACCTTTGGTTTCTGTTTCGTCGACAATCTCCTTTTCAGCGTACCCATGAGGCTCTCACTTTTGGAGCGGCTTTTGGACACTTTTGCCTCTTCGCTATCCAAGTCCCTGCCGTACGGCTCCTTGCCGTAGCAGCCGGCGTACAGAGAATCTTCTGTAGGGAAACTGGCAGACAAGTCTGGCTGGGATACAGCATACTCTACAGCTTTCTCTTCCTTCCCTTTTATGTTTAACGATTTTCTTATTGTCTTGAGACTAATTTTCTTCATCCTGAATATTCCCTCCAATATCTTGGACGAGGATGACTCACGCAAAATGTTCCAAGAAAGGGGAAGGCAAACCAGAATGCTTGCTCATAGCTAGTCACACACAGCTAGCCCCACCTGGCATGCCTGGGGAAGTGGAGAAAATGTAGAAAAGAAAACATGTAAGTACCATCAGAACTCAAATCCATTCAAAACAATACAGTTACTGTTAATGTTTCAATTAAACCTGGACCTTGATAAGTTCAGTACTACTCATTATTTATTAAACAAACTATTACATTGAGTACAACCGATTAGTTGAATTGCACAGCCTCTATATGGTCTGTAAAGCGTGTTAAACGAGTCAAAGCAGTAAAAACTACTGGTATTCTGATGTTTAAGGCCTTATTATTAAAAAGGAGCAGCAGAAACCAGACAAATACAATAAAAACATCTGACTATCACATCATGACAGTGAAATAGGAGGTGAATAAATGTCAAAAGCAGATTACCTGTGGTCTTCTGGAGGTGTCAGCTGTGGACTCTCATGCTGAGACTCAAAGAGGAGGTTATTTCTCAGGAACTCAGTTTAATTCAGGAACACTGACCCCCGAGCTAACAGCTACTCCAGCTCTCTGCTGAGATAAACACGCCCGTAGAGACCCTGCCTCCCCCCAGCAGGAGCGGGTATCACTCCTCAGGGCTCCCCTCAGCCTACAGGAGCCGTTATCTGGGCTTTATTAGTGTTTTTGGTAAAAATCTGTAGCGTTTAAAACTTTTTCTGCTCCGTCCTCCGATACCCCCTTTGTTTGCTGTTGCATCATGGGAGCGAGTGCTGAGCCCGAGCCCGGTGACGTCACTACGGTGGCCGGTTGGGGCGAAACGAGAATCCAAAAAAGAACAGCAGATTGAAACTGCAATAATAATAATAATAATAATAATAATAATAATAATAATAATAATAATAATAATAATAATATACTTAGCAGAGAAGAGTAGCAGTGGGAAGTTTGCTTTGTCACGGCAGAAAGTGGACAGTACAAAATTAAGAAAACAATAGAATAGAATAGACTAAAATTGAATAAAATTAAATTAAAATTAAATATTATATCAACAGTACAGTGTAAAATGTACACTATACCATCTAGAAATAGAAAATATGCACATCTGTATTATAAATAGGCCTACATATGTATATGTAGACTAAATGTAGACTAATAGTGATATTTATGTACACAGTGAGTATATGTATAAATACAAAGTGGATATATAAGTAAATATAAGAACACCGTAGACACAAAAAACGTAGATACAGGCACTGGCGATGTTGCATCAGAAAAATTGCACTCAAGCAATATTGCACATAATTGACTGTGTGTTTGTTTGTCTGTGCATGTGTGGTCATCTGCAAGGTCTTTGTTGTAGAGTCTGACAGCAGTTGAAAGAAAAGACCTGCGGAATCTGCACTCCAAAAGACCTAAGCCTCCGCAGCAGGTACAGCCTGCTTTGCCCTTTTTTGTAGAGAACATTTGAATTTTGAGTCCAGTATAGTAGTAATATTGTTGTTGTTATCTTTATTACATGAATGTTAGTAGATTAGATTAGATTCAACTTTATTGTCATTACACATGT
>JBBIGB010000039.1:19161153-19171994 GCA_037577075.1 Alestopetersius hilgendorfi
GCCCATGTCCTATGTTCCCTTGCATTTTATTCTTATCTCCAACATCCACTGTTATCTAAAATGGATGTCACTCATTTAGACATTTTTACATTTACATTTACATTTACATTTACATTTACATTGACATTTTACCGCTTTACATTTTTTTTTGTCCTTTTAAACTGCACAAGCTGTTACTGTGCCCTTAAGACTGAGATGTGCCCTTTTCTGATAGGCTGCCCTCTAATGAACCTCATTCAGAAAGCAGTCCAGGGTGAAACAGTCCTTATAACTTCAGGGGACTTTAATGGGCGGGACTAAACTGCTGTGGGCTTATTTGGCAAATGACTGTGGGCTTATTTGGCGTTGACTTTTGTGACATCACAAAAACATGGAATTTCACATAGGCTGCATTTGTAGAATGAACTTAGATATGAACTGTACATTTTGAAATATGTTTGCATACCACAAGCCAAGAAGGTCAGAAAAATGTTGTTTACCATTATATAGGGCCTTATTACATAGAGTATTACATAGTTTATTTGATTTGTCCAGTTAAATTTGTAGTATTTTAGAAATAACTCTGTCTAGAACCCACATAATTCAGTACATTTTGAAGATTTTAGCCCAGCACTGTGGTGACCTCCTTGACTCCGTTTGAAAGTTCGGACATGGCCTCGTTGATTTTTCTCCTTTAGGGGAAGTGTTTTATTGATTGATCCGTCTCTCTCTCTCTCTTTCTCTCTCTCTCTCTCTTGCTCTCTGTACTGCCACTGCTTTGAGAGAGCCATAGAGGTACAGGAGCACTTAGGATATTGAACTAGATGCAAACTTCATTGCAGCGGGCCTTTTAGTGATGTCATTAATTAAACTGCATTGTGAATAGGGAGAGCGTTTGGCAAGAGAGCCTGACAGCCGTCCACTGCCGCACTGACTGCTGCCCCAAACACGGCTGACGTAATCCTGCATTTCTGCCAGAACTTCCTAAAAGTGCCATCTTTTTTTTATATAAAAGGGAAACATTGCACTTAAAAAAAAAATCAGTTCTGCCTTAGAATCTCTAGTTGTTAACCTTTTAATCTCTAGGTTCTGTATGTGGTTCCACACTTCTATCCCTCACTCTCTTAACTACATCATATATTTTCGTTTCATAGTAGTTACTGAATAACAACCTGAATAATAACCTACATGTTTCTGCACCAAAATCAGACTTAATTCCTTTTTGAATGACCACTTTCCAAACACATCTTCCTCAGATCCTTTCTGTGCCTTTAAGACTGACACATACAAAAGAATTGGGGCGTCTGACCGTTACATCAACAGGGATTGGTCCCCCTTTGCAGCTATAACAGCTTCCATGGTTCTTGGGAGGCTTTCCACAAGATTTTGGAGTTTCTGTGAGAATTGTTTGCCCATTCATTCTGTAGAGCATTTATTCTGACCATGCTTTGTGCTCTGAGGCACAGCCAAGATGAAATAGAAAAGGCTCTTCCCCAAACAGTGCCCACAAAGTTGGAAACATGGCGCTGTTCAAAATTTCTTGGTATGCTAAAGCATTAAGAAGTAAGGGGCCTACCCCAAACCCTGAAAACAAGTGTGTCCCAATACATTTGTAAAATGAATGTATATAACCTCTATATTGAAAGGCTGCTTTGTATTGTATTGTGTCTCTTTTAAAAAGCAGCCCAAGCAGAAACACTCCTTACAACTTTAACATCAATTAGTAACGTAGTATGTACATCTGCTTATACACTGTTTATCATGAAATCAACAACACTAACAGGAAGTTTGTCTCTCTCAAGACCCTTAACCCCAAGTTGCTCCAGGGAGACTGTCCCCTGTAGGTAGGAAATGGAAGTCGCTTTGGATAAAAGCGTCTGCTAAATGCCGTAAATGTAAATGTAAATCCTAAAGATATTAGATGGAGCTCCATCACTTTTCGGCATTAGGTGTGTTGGCCTCATGTGTGCCTGATCCCATTCTTCGATCTCATACCATTTAGTTTTATGGAGATTATACAAATCTATGGGGAGGCACCTTAAAGTAGCTGAATTCAGGAGAATTCACATTTACAAACAACTTTTAGGTAATTAGTGTTTGTAAATGTGCTGACTTTATGACATCACAAAAATAATGAATTAAAATGGGCTTTTTTCCAAACAGCTGAATAATAAGCCTAACATTAAAAGGGTTAAGTTTGTTTGGAAGTATCAAGAATGCTCCATAAATAGCATATTTGACACCTAATGACCAAAATTACAGGGTGCATTCAGTGAGCGTTTTTATTTTTGCTTTCTTTGAGGACTGTATTTTGATTTCTACACGACACACTAAAGCACATAATTATAATCTTTTAACAGCATTTATCGTTGTTATGAACCCTGCTATGAGTATCTCTCTGTCCTGGGAAAGGCGGATCTGTTACTCTCTCAGCCATAATTGGAAGTGTGTGTGTGTGTGTGTGTGTGTGTGTGTGTGTGTGTGTGTATTTTGGTGAAGGGGTTTATAAAAAGTGCACTATTCTCAGTCATCACAGCTACAATGAACAAGTGATGGATTTATTTGATTTAATTCAAATTTCATGTTTTTAAAATATACATCAGCACAACGAGAAAAGGATTTGAAAGACAGTATTGGGTTGTTTGGTTTTGTTTCATGTGGAACATATATGACTCAAGTTACTCCTACACTGGCCACTATATTAGAAACTGCGCTGTAGATGCACCTTGCTGGTATACAGTAGTTTATTGATGCCGGATGGAATTTCTAACAATGGTTTGAAAGCTGGGAAAGCAGGTCCCATTGATTCCTCTGTCATGCCCTAATTATGTTGGTGGTTATTCTAACCTCTTAGGTCTTCAGGCCCAACTAAAAATAAAGCTTTCTTGCCTGTATCTACCTAGATCATGCTAAAAATCAAGACTGGATAAAAGTCCATTTGTTGACTCAAGAACTGCACTCTTTAGTTACTTAACAATTATAAGTAGTACTATGTAATTGTTCTAGTTCACCAAAAAGAAACTGGACCTTCTCTGAAGGCCTTGGAAGGTTCCAGGGGTTTTGGTGTGCATCACTGGTGGATGAATGACAACAACAATAATAACCTATTTATATAAACCCTTCCATCCATTAAAATACAGCCTTGCTGGTCACTTTGGGAAAGGGTCACTCTAACTATCCTCCTCTTTTATTTCACGCCAGTCTGTCTGTAGGCCTTGACATACCCCTATGTTTGTTTATGCACCACACAAACACTAACAGAGTTTTTTTGTCTCACCATAGAGGTGAAAGAGCAGGAAAAGGACGTGTTCTGTTTGTTGCAAGGTGCTCCATTCATTTGTAAATGGCTGTGAGTTGGAGAGGCTCCTTCAGAAGTTGTGACAGAGCGGTGAAAAGAGTTGTTCACAAAGGACGCGTCCGACTAATAAGCAACTTCAGAGGTGCTAGCTGCCCAAGGAATCCCTTTGGCTAGATTAAGTGTGTATTTAAATGAAACCATGGCTTTCAGAAGTCAGTATAGAATGTTCTTTACTTCTGTGTGCCAAACAAAGAACCTTTTCATTTTTACCCAGACACATGTTCCCAATGTCCGAAGTAAAAGTAGTGATCAATATAAAACAGACTGTAGGTTACAAATGTCTGAATCCACTACATTCTGCAAAATGAAGGTGCCAAAGTGTGCCAAGACGAGTTCTTTGAACCTCTTTTGGTTCTTGGAAGAATGTCTTAATGGATGGTCCTTGGTCCAAACACACACACACACACACACACACACACACACACACACATACATATATGTATATGCATGTATGTAAAAATAAACTTTACTAAAAATTGTGATTAGTACACTCACAATTTAAGTCCTTGGATTAGTCTGTTAAAATAAAGGGAGCAGCCTGAGCTTAAATGTATAAATGTTGAAAGTTCTCAATGTTTGTGTTTACATAAACGGTCCTACATTATATTGATAATAGTTTGATCCTTCTTAAGAGTCCATAACACAGGTCATAAGCTCATATGTTATTTAAATGTTATTCCATTTATTATTTTTTAAATATAAAAAAAACACTTGCATAATTACCATAAAAGAAATATTATTCTGTCCATTTATTATAAGACATTGTCCATTGGCAAATTTAGATTTCGGTGGGTTTACTGGGGACTTTTCCTCTATTTTGTCCTTGCCGGTTAACAATAAATACAAAATATGCTTCATAATGAAGACAAAATAATAAATAGATTTGAACTCTTTACATTGACCGCCCAATCCAAAAATAAATAATACTTTTCTGGTTTAAAAAATGAGAACTGGGAGTTTTCTTTCAGTTTCTCTGATGTAATGTCAAAAGAAAACTCCATGGCAGCGGATGGCAGAACGACAATGGCCGTGCTAACGAAGTGTAGAGTGGAAATGCAGCTGTTCAAATAACAACATGCTGCATCTGGGCCATGATGAGTCATGTAAGCGTCTTTCTGAGATACCAACAAGTGCTGCCTCGTAGGATTTGCCCGCTGCAGCTGAATAGATAGAAAAGGACCTGGGTGGGGGTTGGAGGGGAGCAAATACCTTAAAGAGCTGCTAAAGCCTGTGTGAAAGGGCTGCCGGAGAGAGGAGACGGTGGCCTGGCTGTTTAAAACATGATGGGAAAGATCCACAAGGCTCCACTTTCTGCTCTCATGCATGTGAATTAACTTGTCAGAGGGTAAACAGAGAGGTATTAAAGATGAAAGACGAGCCACCGGAGACGAAATTCCATTTCAAACCAACTGAGTGATTGTTTAACAGTTTTTTTTTTCACTTGAACAGCAAATCTTGTAAAAATGCAAAATTGAAAAAGTTTCAGTCTGAAACCGTTAAAAACCCTAAAGATGGGATTTAAAATGTGGGATCCCATACAACCCACTGATGAGAAAAAAAAGATTTATTTCCAGGCTTTCTGAGATTTCTTGGTGGGAAATCAAACAAACCTTTCAGTTGTTACTGACTTAAAAGAAGACTGAGGTCAATGGGAGCTTGACTACAAAATGACAGAATAGAAACATCAGAATTAAATGAATAAACAAATTAATAATATTAGTTGCAGATAGTCTGGACTTAATGTGCACTGGAAAGAAAATGGTATTGATTTAAATATTTTCTTCAATATATGACAATTAGTGTTTTAAGATATATCTTCGGAAGGTGGTTTTCTTGTCTTTTAACCAGAAAATCTCTGTTGTTCAGCTCTACACTCATTTTTTAAACACAGCAGTCTAGAAAAGTGAACAAAACTATTAGATAAAAGTATTAGTCACACTATAACTAATAACATCTGGTGACAATTGGTGGCCTCGT
Organism: Alestopetersius hilgendorfi; assembly: GCA_037577075.1. Classification (NCBI taxonomy): domain Eukaryota; kingdom Metazoa; phylum Chordata; class Actinopteri; order Characiformes; family Alestidae; genus Alestopetersius; species Alestopetersius hilgendorfi. The sequence continues at coordinate 19,166,468 of JBBIGB010000039.1, forward strand.
GGAGGTGCCCCTGCAATCAGAAACCTTTGGGTTTGAATCCCAGGACTGTCAGTGGCACCACTGAGGTAGCCTTGAGCAAAGTATCGTCCCCAAACGCTGCTCCCTGGGTGCTGTTTTTGCTGGCTGCCCACTGCTTTACTTGGTGAATGGGTAAAATGCAGAGAAGAATTTCACACTGTGTGCTGTGCTTTAGTGAGTTCATACATGAATGTACTTACAAACTCAAACCCATAAATCATTACAGGTTTGTTTTCAGTGGAAGTGCCAGACTGAGTGTGTTTGCGACCCTATTCGTTCAGATTCTGTCCTCACATTCTCATACACTCTTCCGCTCCATCCATCGCTGTGCTACAGCACCATAGCAACCATACCGGCTGGCATCCCAGAGACCCGTCAACATTAAAGGTGAACACCAGCTGCAAGAATGTATGAGTTACCATGGCTGCCCCTTCTCTCACACACTCTCTCTCCCTTTCATTCTCTCACGCTGTCTCTCTCTCTCTCTTTCATTCTCACACACTCTCTCTTCCATTCTCTCTCTCTCTCTCTCTCTCTCTCTCTCTCTCTCTCTCTCTCGCTCTCTCTCTCGTGTAAAGGGAAGTTGACAGCAGTGCACATTACAATGGAATAAGTGGTACTGTCTTGTGAAAAAGTGACCCGTTCTGCCTGATTAAATGCCCCAAACATAGTTAGTGCTCATATAAAAGAGAAATCGATAACACTCAGCAAAATCCACCGCATGCGCTCCACCTTACTGCCTGACCTTTTATCACGTCCATTGATTTCTCTCCCTGCACGTAAAGCACCACAATCATAAATGTTTTATTCGCAATTAATGGTTGTTTCGAAATCTATTAACACTCATTCTTGAGAGGTTACTTTATAATAAAAGTGGGATCGATACACACTTGTCTTGTGTGTGACAGAACTACCATTAAACGGACCTGCATGTTTCTTTACTGACACATTTGACCAACGTCTCATGGATGTGGTCTACATAGATCTGTCCCTCTCTCTGTCTACCTTTCTCTCTGTCTCTATTTCTCTCTCTTTCTTTCTCTCGCTCTGTTGTCTCTGTCTCAGCCTCTGAATCTCTCTATCTCTGTCCTCCTCTCTCTTTCTTCACTCTTCCTCTTGTCTTCATTTCTTTTTCAGCCCTACTTTTTCTTTCACATTGTCTTTTATCTTGTTCTTCATTTTTTCCCTCATCTGTCACTATATAATTCTCATCCCCTCTGTATCTTTCTTTGTCTCTTGTTTTCCTCTCTTTCTTTCTCTCTCTCATTATCTTTCTCTCTCACACTTTGCATTCACATTTATGGCATTTATCAGACACTTTTATCCAAAGTGACTTCCATTCCCTACCTGCAGGGAACAGTCTCCCTGGAGTAACTTGGGGTTAAGGATCTTGCTCAGGGACCCAGTGGTTGTTTTTGCTGAAGGCAGGATTCGAACCCATGACCTCTTGGTCTGGAGGCAAGTATCCTACCCACCGAGCTACCTCCACCTCCTTTGCTTGCTCTCGCTATCTCTTTCTGTATATCTCTCTCTTTGTTCTCTCTCACTCTTACTTTGTTCTCTCTCTCTCTCCCTCTTAAGACTGAATGTTTACTGCTAGAATGATAACCTGAAAAAGCTAGTTTTGTTGGTTAACTGTATAACAGATTAATCAAAATGTAAATAATTACCCAAACACAAAAGTAGTCACAGCCAAAGTGATCAATAACAAACTCATCATAGCTAATAGGTCTAATCAGTATCATTCATGTTCTGTCTATCAGACTGTTAATCTAGGATCAGGTGACTTTAACAGAGGCCTACTAATGAAGAGAAAGGCAGCTGGTCCAGGATTAGTACTCAGACGCTTGACAAATACGAGGCTGGAACGTGGTGAAAGTGAGAAGTACTGGCTCATGCTAGCTTACCCTGAGGCAGGAAGCTTAATTAGCTCTCTTCTTGGTATGTAAAAACTCACAGCAAACCCTCAACCCTCAGCAAACAGTGCTGGCGCAACATCTGTGGAAGCACAAAGCCCTGAAAGCTTCGGGAACAGCAAGACACGCCTTAAAATCAGACGTACATCCAGCATACAAGTCCAAATGGCAGGTACCCCCCCCCTCTTTGGGGAGACAAAGGCAAACGTAGCGATGACAGATGACACATCTTGAGAGATAACCACCTAATCCTCAACTTCTTTCCATCACTTTCCTTTTATCCCTGTTGTGTTGAGCTGCAGGCCTTTTTCCCACAAACTGGACAAGTCTTCGTCTGCCTTCATGGCAATGTAGTGCTGAAATACTGTACAGATTATGCACGTCAATAGATTCTTGTTGATGCTAATCGTTGGCTTATGTCTTATGGCTTGCACATCAAGGTGTTATGACCTGGAATAGCCTGACATCTCACTCAAATAAACAGTCTGGACCATTCAGACCAGTACTTTAAAAAGAGTAACACTAAACATAACTTTGACTAACTCTAACCTTACAGGGCCATTGTCACAGCCTTATGTATTCTTAGAAATAAAGAAGATATTATGTGAACACTGTTCATTTCAAACCCACCATTTACACCCTTTTCCAAACAATCTACTGAAAATAATATACTGATCTATTCAAAATGACAACAAATTTATATAAATCTGACCATTCAGGTTTTAAGGAATTACATTAATTGCATTAATTATAGCGAAAGTGTCCAATATAGAGCATCCAATCAAAATAGAGGTGAATTACATATACAGACACATTAGGTCATATGTGAACACACCACTGCACACAGTTTGAACAGCACGAAATTCACCCTCTGCATTTAACCCATTCACCAAGTGAAGCCATGAACACAGCCCCCGGGGAGCAGTGTGTGGGGACAGTACCTTGCTCAGGGTACCTCAGCTGTGCCTAGCGGTCTTGGGAATCGAATTTCTGGACTTTCTGATCACAGGGCGAATGCCGTAACCATTAGGCCACCAGAAATGTTGGAGACTGGTCCTTTATCCTCAAACTAAATGAGATCTACTGATAACCATAACCCTAATCAATTAATCTGTTGACACTTTAATCATCTATAGATAACCCATCCAATAGAGGTTTGTCCAAATAAAGTGGAAGATTTAGTTCACCTTGAATATAAGACAATGTAATTACAAACTTTAATACTGATTAATGAAATGTTTCTTTTATCTTTGAAATATACTTCATCTTCAAACATGTTTTCAAGTAATTTTGCTAAATACAGAAAAGCATTTTTCAGATAGGTTAGTAGAAGTGTACGCACGCATGGCTAGAATAGCTTGTGTGAGCAAATGTCGCTTCTCCACTGGCTTTAGGAACTGTGATGTACTGCGAACAAATGTTTCTCCATTACACATGAATCGCGTTGCACCCAAACTATACCTTTACCAGACCTATAAATAACACAACTTCAAAAGCAGCTCTCACAGAACAACTTTCAGCTGGTTCGACTCCATGGACGTGGTTTTGGGATGACGACTGGTTATAAACTGTGGGGGAATAATTTTGTTGCTGATACATATTGAAAACAGGACTGAAAGAGGCTGCTGTCCATTGGAGGTTTTAAAGTTGGCTTCCACATAGCAAAGTGACCTGCAGAAGTCAGAGCCTGAATGGGTGGTGAGGGCACAGCTGAGTCTTGAGCGTGTGTAACGAGACACTTCAAATGAGTGATGGAACGTGTCAAACAAGGGATGGAGTGAGAGAGCCGGTCATTGTCGGTAATTATCCAGTGCCATAAAAAGTTAAATACTACATCTGTCTCGCAGCAATTAAATTAATCAGAGGTATGTCTCTGTCTCTTGTTGTCCTTGAGGACAGTGGTGCATATAAATCCAAAAGTAATACACTATATGTCCAAAAGTATCCAGAGAGCCCTGCTAATTAGTGAATTCAGTTACGGGTGCACTCACTGCTGACAGAAGTGTTTAATTGCACACACACAGCTGTATTCTCCATAGAAAGGCATTTCCATCAAGAATTGTTAGCTAAAGCACAGGAACTGAGTTCTCTGGAGTGATGTAGCTCCATTGGGATGAGCTGAAGTGTTTGTGATGCAGAACTAACATCAGAACCTGGATTCATTTTTGCGCTTGTGGTGCAATCAGATCCTCACAGCAATGTTCCAGCATCTAGTGTAAAGCTTTGCCAGAAGAGTAGAGGCTGTTACTGCAAATGCAGGGCAGACTCCTCTATTAATACCCTAGATTTTAGAAGAAATGCTGGATGAGCGCAGGGATATGTATACACATGTTAGATGAATAATATACAAATAAAAATCTCAAATCGATGGAATCATATTCAAGCCATGCTAATGTCTAAGGATGACTGAGCATCATTCATCAGCAGCATAATGAATAGCAACAGGGCCAACGTAAAGTCAGCAGTTCTGTGCCATTTGATGGGATATATGACACTAATGGATAGGAAATAACATCGCTGCAGTCACGGTGGGCCACATGATGACCAAAGAAATTACGTTTGAAGAAAGGGGGAGGAATAAGCTTGCATTCAGATTCATGAATTCAGATTAAAAGGTGCTGTTTGCGCATTTGTTCGTGTGTGTGTGTGTGCAGACACAATTAGGTTGAAGCAGTTCATATGAACAGACATGATGTGAGTTTTGTGAATTAAATTCAAATCATAAATTTTAATAGTAGACTTTAGTTTTACTTCATTTACTAAGTGCTGCATTACCTCATGCTCTCGTCCTCACGATGGATTTTCGATAAATCTTGGCACGCTCTGAATGATGGAGCGCTCCACATATCACCAAAATATGACAGCGCTTATTAGCACTTGAGAAGTTATTGATCAGTCAGGGCTGATTAATATTTTAGTAGACCCGGTGGCACTGGTGCTGCCAAAACTGCCCATTGCTTGGCACTGCTAGTCCAAATCACATCCAGTGTGTGTGTGTGTGTGTGTTTGTGTATGTGAAGATGCCCTGTTCAAAATCAGTCAGAATGACTGGAGTGAGTGAAAGAACAGCACTGACTTGATCCCTCATTTGTCTCAGACTAATGACTGTAATGCATGTGAATAGTACTTTATACTTGTGCGGTTGTTAACATAATTGGGGGAACAAATAAGCAGTAGTAGCAGCAGCAGTAGTAGTAGTAGCAGTATAAGCAGCAGCAGGAGCAGTAGTAGTAGCAATATTAGCAGCAGCAGCAGTAGTAGTAGTAGCAGCAGTAGCAGTAGTAGTAGTAGTAGCAATATTAGCAGCAGCAGTAGTAGTAGTAGCAGTAGCAGTAGTAGTAGTAGCAGTAGCAGTAGTAGTAGCAGTAGCAGTAGTAGTAGTAGTAGCAATATTAGCAGCAGCAGTAGTAGCAGCAGCAGTAGTAGTAGTAGCAGTAGCAGTAGTAGTAGTAGCAGTAGCAGTAGTAGTAGCAGTAGCAGTAGTAGTAGTAGTAGCAATATTAGCAGCAGCAGTAGTAGCAGCAGCAGTAGTAGTAGTAGCAGTAGCAGTAGTAGTAGTAGCAGTAGCAGTAGTAGTAGCAGTAGCAGTAGTA
>JBBIGB010000039.1:19172094-19189066 GCA_037577075.1 Alestopetersius hilgendorfi
AGTAGCAGCAGTAGTAGTAGTAGTAGCAGTAGCAGTAGTAGTAGCAGCAGCAGTAGTAGTAGCAGCAGTAGTAGTAGTAGTAGCAGTAGCAGTAGTAGTAGCAGTAGCAGTAGTAGTAGCAGTAGCATTTAGTAGTTAGTGAGGTGGAAACCAAGCAAAACATTTTTCTTGTTGTGGTAGTAGTAGCAGTATTAGCACCAGCAGCAGTAGCAGTAGTAGAAGTAGTAGTAGCAGTATAAGCACCAGCAGCAGTAGCAGTAGTAGCAGTATTAGAAGTAGTAGTAGTAGCAGTATTAGCAGCAGCAGCAGTTATAGTAGTAGTAGAAGTAGTAGTAACATTAATAGTAGTAGTATTAAGTAAGTAGTAAGGCGGAGACCAAGCCTTAGGAAAACATTTTTGACATGTTTTAGGCACTATTTAAAAAGCACTCTATACATAACAAAATGCACATGTATTAGATGTGTAGCTTGGTATTTACATTTTGAGCAGTTTTCATAGCTGTATAGCACTTCATTAGAAATGCAAAACTATGAGTTATGCCATAACTGACACAGCAAGGTCACACAGTGTTATATGGTGCCTGGGCCCTGTAACTGTCGCTGATAGCTACAGTTCTAATTTTACCCGATTGGCTTAATCTGTGGCCACAAAACCACCAGAGATATGTCGGGGTGAGAGGTCACAAAGCTGAAGGCATTTTTCTCCTGCTCTCTGATCCATGGAAATATGGCTGGGGAAAAAAGATTATGAAATAGAAATAAATCTTATTAGCGATCAGTAAGCAAGCATTAGTACACATTTCCCGTAAAATCCTTTTGTATTCATTCAGTTCATGGATTTCACCTTGTTTCTACTGACAGGTTGCTTTAGTGATGCTCAGTTTTCTGAGTGAACAGATATTTTTAACTTTATAATGTAGCAACAGGCCATTGACCTTTTCTGTTGGAAAGAATGGATTGACACGCCCTCTGAAAGCCTGAAATTACTTTATATAAAACCTACAAACTGCTGATAAATAGTAGTCCGACGCAGCGGTGTATACTAAAAGTATAGTGTTTCTCCCAGATCTCTAAACATGTATGAGTCTGGAATTCAGAATCAGAATCAGAAAACTTTATTGATCCTGGAGGAGATTGCTTATATTACAAATGCACAGAGACACGGAGCCAAGTACAATATAAAATATAAAGTCTAAATCAATTCAATTAAATCTCCAGGAAGTAATCATCCTAGAAGTAATACACTTTGCTATATAAACAAATGCTGAGCTATAAGTAGAGATAAATATAAACAATTCATTTACAGTTAAGTAAATTACTAATAACACAAATAGGAGTTTGAAGTCTGTTACTGGACATAATAGAGATTAGTATATTAGGAGTAATACTGACATAAGTAGCGATATTACACATGGTAAACACTAATGATTGATTTAACATCCGACAACAGCACAATATTGCACAAAGTAGACTTCTGCACATACTAGGATAATAATGTACATAACAATAATGATTTAAACCCACAAAAAAACTGCACAACAAAGTAGCTTCGACTTATGGCACGTATGTAGAAGTGTGACCGAAGGAGGAGTTTGATAGCAGTTGAAAAGAAGAATTTTCTGTTGCTTTCAGTGGAGCACTTTATGCTGGTGAGTCTTTAACTAAAAGTACTTCTCAGAATTGCATTACTAATGTTAATTATTAACTACACCAATACATCATTCTGTACAAATGTATTTTTCAGAAGTTCAGCTGTGATTTTGATTATAAAGGAAGAGTGCTAGCACAGGGCACCCAAAACTGGTCCTGGAGGTCCAAAGTCCAACACTTAAACACCTACTGAAACACACTTACCAAACCTGGCAATTAACAGATTAGTTGAACCAGATGTGTCTCTGGAGGGGAACTACCAACCTTTGCTACACATTGAACGTCCAGGACCAGTTTTAGGCCTTCTCCACATGATGTCGATTCTTTGCATCTGCAAATATCCAGAAGGGGGAGCTCCCTCTGGGAACACAATTTTACTACCACTTGTTTAGAGGTACAATCAAACCATCCCAAGAGGTTTCAATCAAACCATCCCAAACTAATATTTCTGTCTGCACAAAACCTTTACATATCTTTAAGAACTTCTGTGACCAGAGACTAAAGGACTGTGGCTAAACGTTTTCACTTCTCGTCCTCTCAGGGCATCAAGCACAGCTCGTCTTGGACCTCTGTTGCTCAAAAGAAGAGGAAGATGTGCATCTAGACTCTTTTCGTTCTTGGCCCCCCAGTGGTGGAATGAACTCCCTCTTGCAATCAGATCTGCGAAGTCCCACATCTTTAAGGAGCATCTTGGCGACAAGCCAGTCCTCCCACTCATCTCTTATATATCTTTTTCTATATATTTACAAATCCCTCAGCCACTCACCCTCTTAACTGCTTTACTGTTTTTACTTACTTCTGACTTGCTTTTTCTCTTTGACAGGGTTTGTTATGGTGTGTAACTCCAGCAGTAACTTGGTTAAATAGCTGTTGCTGATTTAAGTATAACTTTACAGGTCTAAGAACAGTTGTGGACTACTTTAAGCATTGATGTACGTCGCTCTAGATAAGAGCGTCTGCTAAATGCCGTAAACGTAAACATAAAATCAAGCCTGCCTGTGCAACACATTGCTAAATCACACATCAATGACAGGGTTTGTGTAAGATCTGAAATCTGAACTAGGTTCTTCTAATTTTGAAAATGGGGTCATTTTGAAAACAATGGAGATTGAGAAACACATAAAAAGCTTAATGGCTGCCACTTATATTCTAATGTTCATATTTCATCCAAGTCAGGCAGCGTGTGAGGTATAAATGTACGTCAGTGTTAACTACTTAATGTTAAGGGAAATAATAACATCAGTCCAAATATATGCAAGGTAACATGGTGGAGGGAGTGGCAAAGGTCAGAGGAACCATGTGCTTCTAGGTTTTTGACAATATGCAAGAAAATTGTGTTTCTGTGTAAATCTGTAATACAATATTTAACCTTATCATTTACCAATGATTTTCCAATGTGTTGCAATCACAGTCACAATATGTGACAATGTAATTGCAATACTAGCTTTTTGAATATGTAAATGTAACCTTGCTTTATGAGAAAAATACAGGCCAGGCATCTTAGCATGTTACTCTAATACACATTAAGTAACTGTAATAAATAATTCAGAATAATGAAACCTATGAAAGCTGTGATTTAATAAGTATGAGGAACTACAGTCTGCAGACTGCATTACTTAAGGATTTCCCAGTTTGTGGTTAAGCCGATGATGATGAGTTACGTGCTTGTGATCCCTTCTCTGCTCAGCTGTCTTGTTGTATTTGAGCACATTAGTCAAACACAAAAAGCTTAGGGGTTGATTCAATAATTACTGCTGAATCCCAGCACACAAATGACCATGACACATTACCATATTTTCGACCAAGCTCTGAGAGAAGCATGACTAATATATTGTAATATTTGTGTGATGTGTCTCAGCGTGTTAGGGAAAGGGCGGAACCTCAGCACTGAAGCATGTTACAATGGAGAATTGTAACAGTCAAATCCGCAGTCGGGATCACACTTTGTTGCACAAAGCTACTTAAAACATGATTAGACTAAAAGGGTTCATTCATTGGCTCAGCTGTAATTGCACCACCATGACTTGGCCGAACTCGGCTCTGGTAAACGGGCAAATATTTGCACTGCCTTTTTTTTTGGAGTCCGAAACTAAAAAAATCTGTTTATGCATCATTTCAAAATCAAGGTAATTAATAGGGAGATTGTCTCTCCTTTTGCTGCAGTAACTACTCTTCTGGAAAGGCTTTACACTAGATGTTGGAACATTACTGGGAGGATTTGATTGCTCTGAGCCACAAGAGCATTAGCAAAGTCAGGTACTGATGTCGGATGATTAGTTCTGGATCACAAACACCACTCCTAGTCATCTCAAAGCTATCGGATGGAGCTCCATCATTAGAGAATGCAGTTTTCCTACTCCACAGCCCAATACTGGGGGCTTAGCCAGTGCTTGGCAATGGTATGGTGACCTTAGACTCATGCGCTGCTGCTCAAGAGCATCCTGTTCTACTGGAACTGCTTTTCTATGGAGATTAAACTGGATTCAGGACTGCGGATTTGGTCTAATGAGTGAGAAGCAAACAGCCAACATGCAGCGCTGTTAAACCTACGTATTTAAAGCATGTCTACAGTAAACATATTGTCATGATATTTACTTTGTGTACATACATATATACACTTATCTAAGTTTACATATAAATAAACATATATATTTTCCAATGCACACGTCCATATTTTATACTTTACTGTTAGCATAGTTTTTATTAATTTCTATTGTTTTTTCATTTTCGCTGCTCTTGTCCATTTTCTACCATGACAATGCAAATTTCCCACTTGTGGGACTAATAAAGTATTATTAAATAATTAATCTTGGATTGCAGGGTCTGCTCTTGTGCAAAGCCATCTCCATATGTTTCGGTCCAGGGTGTCATCCAGGGTGATGTGTTCATGTCCTCTTTGTTTCGGTCCATCCATCGTTTCTTGGGTCAGCCACGGGGACATGCTCCTTGGGGGCGAGGTACCGACTGGGCATCCGACTACTCTGGTGACATTGCTGTAGAGTAGCTTGATCCAGTGAACTTCATTTTCTTAATGGCGATTTTGACTTCTCTATGTGCAATTGGCCATACATATGGATTGGCAAGTGGGGGAACTCTCTTTTTGCTGATGTTTGCAAAGTATTCACTCCAGTGTTCAAGGATGGCAGGTGGGTCACGTAGCACTTGCTGGTTGACATTGTTGATGTGCTTCACTTCCCTGATGTCCAGCATGGAGCAGTGATGGCTGCTGTGATGGCTCATATTCGGGGGTATCCATTCATGGTAGAGTTGTAATACATTTATAAATTGTATATATTTTAACCGTTATAAATGTAACCAAGAGCACAAAATCAAAAATTCTTTGCTTTGTTCCAAATATGAATATAAGAAACAGAGTTTAATAGTTAATTTAATTATTCACTTGTTTTGTATTTAATTTTCTAAGCACAGTCATTGATTGCCCTGAAATACCCTGGTGACCTGACAGAAACATTCCTTGGCAGGTGACCACAATATAATTTTTCAAGTCATAAATTCACCCGTGTTCCCCCATGACAGCATCTCAAGTCTAGGTTCAAGACAGGAGGCATCCAGTGTGGCTTGTACCAGAGCCACAACCCAACCTTACCACGGAAATGTTTCTACAAAACAGGCCATACACGTGATTACTGCACTCCTTACCAAAAAGACACTTAGGTACAGTTTCTGGTCCTTAAACTGTTATTTTTGTTGGCTGGTATATTTCTATACAGTGAGCAGCCCAAAACAAACCCAAACATCTGCCAGTAAATCAGTTCTATCATATCCCAAACGTGCTTCACTGTTTTTTAATTACACCAGTTGTCAAATGGCCATTACAATTTTGTGTGGACCTGTTACATTTGTGAATAAACTAAAAATCAAACAATTCAATTTACTTTACATTAATATAAGTAAAGGTTAACAATGAAAGAGCCATAACATTAAAAGCCATAACACCACTGACTGGTGAAGTGGATAAAATTGATTAACTTGTAACATTGGCCACTGTCAAGGGGTGGAATGAATTAGGGAGCAAATAAACAGCCATTTCCTGAAGTTTATGCGCTTGAAGCATGCATGGAATGAATGCTAACCTGCTGGTATAATTCCACAGAACAGCTGTTGTAGCACAAACTGATGAAAAGGTTGTTGGTTATAATGAAGGTGGCCTGGTCTGATGAATCACATTTGTACATGACTGGGTGTGTTTTTCACTTACCTGGTGAAGAAATGACATCAGAATGCAATGTGGATGAAAGGCAAGCTGGCAGGGGCAGTGTGATGCTCTGGGCAAAGCTCTGATGGGAAACCTTGGATCCTGGCATTTTTGGATGTTACTTTTGCATGGAAGTATTTATCCAAACATTGATGTAGACCAAGTATACCCCCTTATAACTGCTTTACTCTTTAATGGCGGTGCTATGCCCAGTGCTAAGCATCAGCTAAAGGGATATAAAGCCCCCATTATTGGGCTGTGGAGCAGCCAATCTAATAGCAGTACCTGACCTGATTAATGCTCTTGTGGCTGTGTGCAACCAAATTCTAACAGCAATGTTCTTACATCTGTAATGCCGACTATGCAGAGTAAAAGCTGTAAGTGAAGTCAAAGGAGGAGAAACTTCCCAATAATATCCTTATTTTAGAAAGCAAAAATGTTGTCATATGCGAACGCACCACGGCACGAAATTCTTCCTCTGCATTTAACCCATTCATCAAGTGAAGCAGCAGGCAGCCAAGAACACAGCACCCAGGGAGCTTTGTGCAGGGATCACACCTTGCTTAGGGTACCTCAGAGGTGCTTAGCAGTCTTGGGAATCAAACCCATAACTTCCTGATTGCAGAGCGAATGCCCTAACCTCCAGGCTGCCAGTTTCACTTGTCTTCTCTCTGTCTAGTCAGTTTTCTTTTACCAATTACTGTTGCATAGGTGTTAGTGACCCCCATAGCTGGCAGGAAAAATCAATGGCCTCATGCTGTTTTACAAATTCTGCTAGAGATAATTGACAGACATGGATGTTGCCCCTACTGAGTCTAAATCAGTGTGTCCCAACCCTGGCCCTGGCCCCAAGTTCCACACATTTGGTGTGATAACTACATTTGAGTTCATTTTAATTAAGTAATTAATTTAGTAGAGTTTGATAGGGAATATAGTACCAGTTATAATATCAGTAAAACCAATATTTTTGTCATGCCTTTAACGAAACATTACTGTCAAAATTAATTATTAGGGGTTAACATGACTAGAAGCAGTCAAAATCGCTAAAAGTCAGCAAATTACATTCCCTGGTAACAAGAGCTGAGGTTTCGCTCAGAGTCTGGCTTACTGGGTGTGAAGGTAATCAGATGTGCTTAAAAGACTTTAGTACAATCTTCTCTGGCTCCACTAGTAAGTCATTCTACCAGGTGCTTCACAATGTTCTTGGACCAACATAGGGGTCTTTACTCTTGCTTGGATCTTTGCTTATTTATTAGATTCTACCAGGTAAATGTGGCCAATTCCCACATCCTGAACAAGACTCAAGCACTCTTGTGTTGGTATAAGGCTCACCCGATGCTTTTGGTGTTCAACACTTTACTGGCTACTTATGAAACAGTGGTTCTGTGACTCTGGGAGACCGCCAGGATTGCAGGAGAATTTAGACTGTGCGAGAGTTGTGGAGCAGGTGGAAGATGATAGACCTTGATAGAAGAGGAATTAAAAGTCTTTATTTTTACCACCATAGAATAAAAATATAGTGCATATAGTAAAGACAAAGTCATAATATGCATACAAATCATTTCTATGGTGTTCTGCCACTGCAGTCAGGTGACCACCATCATGCCACTGGCATTAAATACAACCACAGCATTTGCTTTCACACACAGCTCATTAATTATATTATCTACAGAACTTAATCATACAAAACTATTCACAAATGCTGGCATACGAGCTGTCAAGCATGTCTAAGTAATTCCTTTTCGAATTAGCCAAGCATGGACTTGACAGCATTAACTTACTCTGTTGTTTCCCTCTTTGTCAAAACTGGTTTGTTGGAGAGGAGAGATGGAGCATGCATTCCTTTGCTTATATTTTGGTGCACTTGACAAAGATATGTGAAATGTCCATTAACAAATTTAATTGCTTTATTTCTTATGTGGATAAAACCAGCGGTTGTTTGTGTTTAATAGCGTCAACCTCTGACCAGTATCTTGAAACCGTTTGGCAATGTTTAAAAGGACAAGCGACAGGCCACAACAGCTTAACATAACAGCTTTATCCTCACACAGGAGAATTTCTAGCATTCCGACCGTAGCTGTAATCTGCTTTCCTTGTTTCTTGTAATTAGAGTGAAAACAATGTTTTAATCTGGAGAGGTCAGGAGATCTTTGGCCTATTTTCTTCACTAAACATGGAAAAGCATGTTGGTCTACATGCATCGTAGTAAACCTCACAACACAGGTTTAGAAGTTGACTTCCTTGTTTGCAATAGAAGAGGTCTTCCAACAAACCTTGGCTTTATTGGATTTTTTTACACAAATGCTGAATATTAAGCTTGCAAAGATATGCCCAATCAATGTTTCTTCCAAAATCAAAGGTATTTAGTAAGGAGGCTAAAGGAACCCCAAGGGAACTGGAGTGCAATTCTTTAAAAAAACAAAGTTACACACAGGATATCATGCCAGATGTTCTTTATCATGGGCAAACCATTGAACATAAAGTATACGTGTTCAAACATCATGAAGAAATTAAAATGACTAAGATGACAGTTTTATGACATTTGAAAAAAACAGTCTTCAGGTTAAATTATTACAAATAAACCAGATTTTTAAAAGCTGATTTTCTAATTCAAGTGACCACATTCTCCTTTTTCTGAAGTATATTTTAAAAAACTTATTTTACAAACTATAATACTTTGCAATTTTATCTCATAACCACAGCACGTTGGCAGGGTTTTCCTTTTCTATGTTTTGCATCACTTCAGAAGGAAAACATTAATGGAAAGGCAATTGTAGACCCATAATTTTAAAAATTATTCTGAAATTCATAAAGAAATATTTTGTTTTACCATGTAAACTCTTTCTACAAGTCCTCAGTAAACAAACTTAAAGGCTTTTTAGATATCAGGCTATGATTTGTTTGTAGAATGCAATTTTAGCTTTCGCTGTTTACATGCACAATTCACATCTTGCACAATTCTGCAGTGATAAAAAGCATTCAGATCTCAAATTCCAAAGCAGAAACTTTACCTTCAGGCACCATCCAGATTTCAGTAATGTGGACTCCTTTTGTCTCTTAAGCATAGTATCTGCTACTGCTGAACAAAAGGGATGACCTGCAGAAGTATGTCAAGAAGAATTAAGAAACTTCTCTTGCACTATCACTGACCTATGTGGTGGACCATTGCACCATTACAGCAGTGACACTGGTGGTACCGTGATAGTGTAGGTGGTGTAGGTTTGAGTTTAGCGTGGTGTTGGCATTTTTTTACTGTCACTGTCATTTATTATTTGAGTGTGAAAAAGACCCACAAAAATATCCAACAAAGACTCTATAGTCAGAAATTGAAGATAATTGAAGGCCTAGTGCATAACTAACAAAGAAACAGGGGACTACAGTCTCTAGCAAGAAGAAAAGTCTAATAAACTGGCCTGTTAGTGTAGTTGCTCAGTTGTATTTCTCAGACAATCCGTAACAATACTCCCAGACTTTGATAACCTACATTGCAACACAAGTAATCAATTGTTGCTTAGTAACTTGAAACAATGCAATGTGGGTAAACACTCTAAGCAAACAGTTTGGAGTGGGGAGTGAAATTGTTATCTGAAGACACAAGTGGAGAAGCATTATGACTAAATGCCGTAAACGTAAATGTATGAGATATCGATTAACATTGAAGACCACCACAGCATCAATTAAACCTTAGAAAAAGAATGCACAGAGCACATAGGCTATGTGGCTAAGTTAGCTAACTAACAAGTCTGGCTATCTGTCAAAGTCCTTCTTTGTTACTCACTGGCTTTAATGTCATTTGAAGGTGAAATTAAGAAATGAAGTTTCATATAAAAGAAGACATAAAAGGAAAATATCCATGTTTCAAAAGACATTATCCACGGCTGTCTTAAAGAAATTCAGTCTCAGCACTTACAATTGTGAGGAGGTGGAGGTGATTAAGATGGTAGAGGATTAAACTCCGCTATAAGAGCAAATGCCATCTTGGAACAAAAGGGAAAATGGTGAAAGCCAAATCGCTGTTTGCCCGCAAGCTTAGCTAACATTCAAAGTGAATGCATTTCATAGCGAAGGGTCACTTCATGTATTCAGTGAGATCGCTAGGTTTATCTGGCTAAAACCTGTGGTATTAAGTGCTGTATTTGGAGCCAGGTTATTAGAGTGATTCTGCTGAGGCTTGCTTGGATTATGCAGGGCTAAATGTATGGACAGGGCAGTGGCTTTTCTGCGTTGGCTGTGAATCTGCCAGGGTGGCGCGCTTTTGTTTCACAATGGTTTGCACCAGCCATGAGGAGGTCAATACCCATTTAGAAGTGATACACTATATTACACCTTTGCACCAACAGGCACTGTAATGACACTGCATTCAAATGCATTGACTTTAATATGGAGTCAGTCCCCACTTCGCATCTATAACAACTTCCATTCTTCTTGTAAGACTTTCTACAAGATTTTGGAGTGTTTATTTGGGAATTTGTGCCCATTTATTCTGTAGAACAGGCCAGGCACTGATGTTCATAGAGTGTAAGTTGAACTAAGTCATCTGCTTAGTTATTTCTACCAGTTTTACAAAGCTGAAACCTGGAGGGAACAGCTATCAAATCTCAATTCATTAATTAACTACCAAAATGGCTTTTTGAGCTCAATACAAATACAATAAAAATCCGGCACTGTATATACGCTTTTCCGCATGTTGCTTGCCAGTCATGGAATTATGAGCCACCTGTAATGATATGGGGCAAAGTTCTCAGCGCGTTAGCTGAGCGGAGCTAAGAAGCGAGAGCAGGCAGAAAGGCCTCATTACCCCCGGCCTTATCGATCCAGTCTGCCTCCGCCACCTCGCAAACTCCTTCACCTCACCTTGCGCAATTACCCGCCGCTCGCCCACAACAGTTACCATAGCGACAGACCATTCGATCCAAGCCGCAGCCTGACATTGTGAGCCAATGAAAGGCGCCACTGATGGAAAGACTCCTGTTCACATCAGAAATGGACTGAAGGACCTACTCCCACACCTCGCTGTCTCTTTCATGCTTTTGTGTATTCTCGGGATGCCATGAACGTCAAGGCTACCGTGAATTCACACTAGCATCCATGCTAAGCCAAACTATGCAGTGACATACAAAACTATGCACAGATCCTTGCATGAAAGCTACCAGGTATGTGAAAGAAATTACAATTGAACCCACTGAAGATTAGATTTAGACTTAACTTGTTTCTATACTTGACCAAAGTTCATGTTCACCTTTTCATTTACTCTTCATATCAGGAGTGAATTTCTTATTTGCTTTTTTATATGCTTTTAAACTAGCATCTTTGCTAACTAGAACTACTTAGAAAATAATTTGCTTTTGGGTATGAGTAAAGCAAATCCTTTCAAAAGGGGCTTATCTATACCTCAGCTGTAAAACTGTTAAGAAATTGCTGTTGTTTTCTTTACACAGAAATGAAAATCAGAAGCTGGAACTCACAGCTAAGCAAAGCTGATTCTGAGAGGTGATGAGATATTTTCAGAAATTAACTTTTTTTTCAGAAATTCATTTTTCTGTTAACAGAAAGGGGAAGAAGAGGGAACAAGCATCTTTGCCACCCTGCCCTTCTTAGCAAAGTCAGTGCTGTTGGGTAGCTCTTTTTGAAATGGACTCCTCCAGCCTCAGCATGGAAGCGCACCTTTCCTTTTCCCTTCACACGCAGGAAAGACAAGAACGTGTGAAAGAGAGTGCTGTGCTGGATTTGGAGGACACATTGGCCAAGTTTATTTTCTTAAAGGTCATGACAATTACTTCAGGAAAGGAGAAACGGTATGTCAGGCGGCAGCAAAGCCTCTGTTCATTGTTGAGCAGAAAAATGGTAACATTCATGATGTAGAGGCTTCACGTTTCTTGAGGTTTTATCACATCAGCATTCAAAGCATAAGTTGAGGACTCGCTGTCTGACTAATTAGAGGCCGATTTACACAATTTGTCTGGGAAAGCCACTAATGGCAGCCAAGCAGAGCTCTGAGTTACATGAGCCTGTGAATATAGTCAGTCTTTCCTGTATGGAATCCGACCACAATGCCTAAAACCTGACAGTATTAGAGAGTCCTTCAGATAACCCCTCAGGCCCATCACTGGACTACTATTACAGCACGGCCCTGAAACTGCATGCCTGCCCAGCATGTGTGTTTGGGTGGAAACACTAATTGCATAGCTACACTGTAGGTCTTCCCCTAGACCAACAGTGTAAATACAATAGTCCAGATATTTTATAGCCAGTGAGATAATGGAATCTATGACAAAATAATTAAACAAAGAAAGGACTACAATGTGCATGAATATCATAATATTCCAAATTCAATCCTCACTGGAAGCAAAACTGAGGATTACTCTTAGCAATGTTATTGAAGAATCACTTTGAATTCTATCAAGTACCTGTCAATGGATGGTTCTTCAAAGAACATTTTATGCAAATGAGATGTACTAGAAGAAACAGCCTTTTATAAAGGTTACAGACCATTAATGAGGAAGTGGTTCACAATGTCCAATAAACAATTTTCTTGTAGAACTATACATTCAAGCCTAAAACCATTTAGAAAAGTATGTTGGCACAAATGAATTGTCATTGTTTTATTTTTATCTTAAATAAATAGCACATTGGAAAAAATCAAACAAACACAATTTTACTAGATATAGTTGATCAGGTAAGTCATGTTTGGAGTCTAAATGCTCCATTAGTTTGCAGCTGGAGCTGCAAGCCTAACAAACAGCAGAAGTCAACAGTCACCACAACCACATTCAGCTCTTTATTAAGGTGGCACAGGCTTAATAATGTGGTTTAGGTTTATTGCTTACTGTGAGCTATAAAATTGAAGGGCAACATGGTCTATTTTCACATCACCTCAGGAGAAGGTGTGCTAAACCACATCAACCAGTCTGTGCCGACTTAATGAAGACTTGAATGCAGTTTCAGAGGGTCGAGTTTAGCAACTATGAAAACAATCTGGGTGACTACTAACTTCAAATGTTTCTTTGCCCCATTAGTCAATGCACTATGTGAACGTAATGACATTGCATTTAAATACAGAGGTTTTAATATGGAGTTGATCCCCGTTTGCAGCTCCACTGTTCTATGAATGCTTTCCACAATATTTTTCTGGGGGAATTTATGCCCATTCATTCTATAGAGCATTTATGAGGTCAGGCACTGATGTTGAACCAGAAGGTCTGGCTCACAATCTCCATTCCAGTTCATCCTAAAGGTGTTGGATGGGGTTGAGGCCAGGGCACTATGTGGGATAGTCAAGTCCTTCCGCACTTAATTCATCGAACTATGTCTTTATGGACCTTGCTTTGTGCACTGGGACACAGTCATGGTGGAATAGAAAAGGTTCTTCCCCAAACTGTGTCCACAAAATTGGAAGCATTGCATTGTCCAAAATGTCTTGGTGTGCTGAAGCATTAAGATCACCCTTCACTGGAAGTAAGGGTCTTCAGTTCTAAACTAATGGAACAAAATACAGACATTTTAGCTACATCTGAAGAAATCTGTATACATTTGATTTAATCATACCATTCCATTCAGGAAGCTCACAGCTCAGCTGGCCTTGATAACTTTGGTCACCAATATATGTTGCCATGGTTACAGATTTATACCTTCTTCTTCTAAAGCTTCTGTTCCAACTCTTTGAAATTGGACGTCATCTGTGACCTTGAATCTTTTATATGACATCAACAAAGAAATAAAAATGCCATACTTGTAGATATTTGCATATTTTATCTCTTGTTTCTCCTTGTGTATGTGTGATTTAGTGGGGTTATGCGGGTTATTGGCTTGATAGTACTCCCTAGCCATAATGGGAGCTAGATGAGTGAGTCTACGCCATTGTACCTCTTTTGCACCTTCATTCTAAAAGAACCGTACTAGTGCATGGTTTACATGGTTTAGTCACCTAACTATCAAGTGAGTGAATCAGAAGTGTTAGACCAAATGACATGCAGTTGCTGCATTAGCTTAGAAGTACGCTTGTTCATGTTCTGCTGCCATGCTGTGTCAGCTGAGTCAAGTATGTTTTGTCTAAATTCACTTGAAGACAAGGCTTTGGTGAGAAAACAAAAGCAGGAGGGTTTGTGAAAGTCTGTGTCCTTCCTACGCATGTCATTCTGTGTCCAAAATTTTAAAATAAGGTTTATTTTAGATTAACCAAATCGACATATTTTACTTTGTGTGTCAAGTCATGTCAAGTTTATATGTATAGCATATACGCAATAGGTGACTAAATGTACCTATAAAATAGAACAGAAAAATAAAATAGAATGAAACAGAGGAAGAAATAAAAAAATACATAGAAAATGTATAAAAGAAAATTGAAAGTGCAATACAGGTGCAGACATTTAAAAGATGGCGGAGGAGAAATGTAAGGTTTTTAGTAGTTTTTTAAAGTTACAGTTGGTGCAGATCTAAAATTGATGGTCAGTTGGTTGGACAGCATAACGCCATTTCACCATGTTTAATTTAAGGTCTTTTCACTGCTACCTGACCAGCTTCTGCTGATCTAAGAGTCCAAGCAGGACTACAAACTTCTAACCTATCAGAGATATATTTAAGGCTCAAACCGTCGCCACTTGCATACAATGAGTAATGCATTGAAATCAATACTGTACCGAACCGGGAGCCAGTACAGAGACCTGAGAACTGGAGAAATGTGCTCTCTTCTTAGTTTTGGTAAGAACTCTGGCAGCAGCATTTTGAATCTGTGTCATACAGTTTGCATGATCCTAATAGATGCTAAATGTTACATTTGTTACTTTTTTGCTACACACCCTTCCTTGTTAAAATAGAGAAAAAACTTTGGACCCCCAAACACACAAGTGTTAGGTCCACTCAAAGCGAGAGGAAATTAGTGTAAATTAGTTTCTTGACTGACGCAGCATTTTAGCTTGGTCATTCCATAACCTTTTGAAATTGAAAGCGCACATAAAGTCAATAAAGTATAAAGCTGGGAGCAAAAAAGAGATATATACAAGGCCATCATCCATCACCGCTTTCAATCTTTTCACACTAAAAGCTACTACTCCTTACTTAAAGAACACTCTTCTGGAGGAAAAAGTTGTTTATCAGCAGGAGCGCCATGTTCGCACAAAATGTCATGTACATTAGTCAAGCAGGCAGGCTAGCCAGGAGAAATGGTACTGAGAGGAAATCATTACAGAAATCCTTTAAAATACAAAGCTAACAGTCCAAAGCAGCCGTTTCTCTTTTTTTTATATGAGCTGGGAATTCAATCTTCACTTTTAATAGGATCTTGACCTTCTTGTGTGTGCTCACTAAAATTAGTATGTGTCTCGCTCGGTGGATTGACGGAGCTGCGTCCCCAGAGAGCAAGGCGCACGAGGTAAAAGACTGTCTGCCAGAGCTGCCCAATCAAACACGGCGCAGGTTTCATCTCACAAATTGGACTTTTTCCTTTCCTTTTCGCCGAGGCTCTATCTCTAAAAGTGAAGCTCATCTCATCATCTAAAAGGAATGCCAAATGCTTACAGCGCTAACAACCATCTAACCTAACTTGCAAAGGCTCACACTTCAATTAAACCCTCCCCTAGCGATAAAATGTAGATTCATTTTGAAGAGTTCATGGCAGTTACTGATAATAAGTCTTGGCTTAGTGTTAAGAGGTTCACATCACATTTGTTTAATGCTAACTAGCATTCATGCACAATTAGCATTTTTGCAAACAAGCTGGTCAGCAACATGTAGGTCCATGATTAAGTAGAAACCAAAATATGAATAGATTCATTTTCTGTAACCGCTTAGTCCTTAGTCCTTAGTCCATGTGTACCTCGAGCCTATCCCGGGGCCAAAGGGAGCAAGGCAGGGACTCACCCTAGGCAGGATGCCAGCCCACAGTAGGGCACACACACACCATTCGCTCACACACACAGTCAGTTTAGAATCCCCAGTTCACCTGACACGCATGCCTTTGGAGAAACCAAAGACACGGGAGAAAACCATGCAAACTCCACATATATGCCCAGGAGCCTGACCCCAACCCTGAAGGTGTGAGGCAACAGCGCTCCCCACTGCACCGCTCTAGGGCTAATATGGGTACATTTTGACTAAAAACAAAAAGCCACTGACGTCTTGGCTTGGAATTAAGCTACTCTTGGCTAGAGCTTGGAAGTTCTGAATTGTGTTTTCAGTTTATATTGTCAAATCAACATGGCAGCTCCATACTAATACAGTACCATTCTCTAATTTGACATGATATTTGCTTTTGATTAAATTACACAGAGACACAGTCATTGACTAAATCTATAAAACTGACCTTAAACTTTGCTGAGTGTTGAAAAGAAAAGGCAATTACTTATTTGGATGTTAAAATTGTCACTCAAATCAATAATGGTAACACACTTGTTGATTAGTATAATATGGAAATGCTCCATTGAATGTTTCATGATGATAGAAATTGTCCTGTCATGTTAAACTATTCTCTATTTCTTGTTTCTCATGAAAATAAGGCATTTCACACACTACAATCAACTTCTTCTCATTGCATAGCAGCTGTGACGGGATTTCAATACACAGCTCTATAGACTTTGCTGCCATTAGTCTCAGTTTTCTGGCAAGCATGTGCGAGTTTACTACTGCAGCACTGAGCTCACACAGTACTGACAGCTGCCAGTCAACTGAAATCCACTTCAAATGGTTAAAAGAAGTAAAACTACAAATGTGTGCAACCTCATATAAGCCTGTATAACTAAAACCTAATCGATAATACCATCACAGCACTTTTATCCAAACTTCTCATCAAGATTTAGGAACATCTTGATCCTCTGACCCTCACACGGACAACAAATAATATTAAACGTTAGTTCTAAATATTTGAACTGGGAACATTTCTTGAAGATTTCACCAGGCCTCCTAGCAACGATTCCTTCAGTGGAATGGAAAGAGACTCCTCTTTCATCAGTATAATCCAATCAAATAATCTAATTCAAATTCCAATCTTAAAACACATTTTTCACATTTAAAAAAATGTCTAATTTAATGCTGAGGAATTTACATTTACGGCATTTATCAGACGCTTTTATCCAAAGCGACTTCCATTCTCTAACTACAGGGGACAGTCTCCCT
>JBBIGB010000039.1:19189166-19200081 GCA_037577075.1 Alestopetersius hilgendorfi
ATGGAGACCTCGGATTCGTGAGTCATTTAATGGATCCGGGTGATTCACCCGGATGAGTCGTGAATCGCTCAGCTCTAATCTGGTAGCAACAAGCAATGATAAGACAATAGCTGAGTGTTTAAGATCTTTCTCACCTTTTGCCTTCATATTATGCAGATGAACATGTCCTATTTATTATTGTATGAATCTCCTTCCACTTCCTAACTGACAAATGGATCTGTTCCTTTTGGCTGGAGAGAAGGACATTAGACACAACTGCATTTATGGAACAAAAAAAAAAAATCAATTTGTCAGGGTCGAATTCATACATCCTCCTGTACTCCTGTACTTTAGATCTGCTGCATGCTTGTTTGTAAGCCTTGCAGCACCAGTGCTAAATTGCTTAGCACTAGGAATTCAAAATAAAATTCAAATAATGTTTGTTTCCCTATAGCAGGGCTTTTTGAGTGTTAATCCACGTCTGGTAAATTGGCCTGTCCCTGTGCATATAAAGTTTCGCCTCTTAAAGGTATTGTATGGAGCTCCATCACTCCAGAGAACGCAGTTTTACTGCTCCACAGTCCAATGTTGGTGTTTTATACCCCCTTGGCAATCAGAATTGTCACCCAGAATGTCCCATACCATTCTAATTCTATTGAAATTATGACGGGGTCCACTGAACACCCATGTCAGCAATAGTAGCTGAACTCACTACTGAACTCACTACTAATCCTAGTCCTGGATTTCCACAGAAAATTTCCAGCCTTTCATTGGAAAATCTCTATTCAAAACCTTCTACTGGGAAAGTGGCAGCTACAAAGACATTCAGGTAACACGAGGTAAAAGAGAGCATCTACAGAGAATCATTATAAAGTATACTGCATTGCATCTTAGTGAATTGTCTGCATATGATGAATGACGGTGACCTGCAAGGCATCAGTGGGCATAGTCTCAGTAACCACACACACACACACACACACACACACACACCCACACACACACACACACACACACACACACACACTAAGAGCATCCAGCAGCAGACATCAGTCAGACATGTGTGACGATTGATGCAGACAGGCTGGAATAAACACTCCAGCCCAGCTTTCTCCCTCTCTCAACGGTTTTACTCAAACATGACCCCGGGTTGGAGGGGTTCGGGCTCAAATTGCTTAATGAGAAGAGCAAGTAATGTTGCTTTAAAACGCTGTTGCAACAGGGATTGAAATTCCACTCAAGCTGTTGCTTTTGAGGACCGTCTTGGTGTTGACTCTGCAAGGTTCAGACTTGCTGGAGGAGGACAAAAGCAGACGGAGGGATGATGATGAGCTAAAGGCTGTGGCGCAGGCACAAAGAAACATTCCAAGGATGAAAATAAACCAGCCTCCTTAATCCCCTCGACCAGTCCACAGTCCACTCTGGGTAAATGTTGACATTCAGCAAACACGAGGCATCAGGGGGTCTCGGAAAATATTTCAGGACCAGACGTCTGCTGCAAGCAAAGAAGCTTGCAAAGAAGATAGAGCACAATAGAAGAATCAGTCATGTTGTATGTAACAAGCAATGAACCTTTCCCTGGTCTGTATGATCCAAGGTGGAAGGTATTCGCTGTTGGTGAAGCTGAATCGACAAAGGGGCAGGTTAAGGGAAAATATGACCCTGCAAAAAGCAAGAATACGAGCCTGACAGATAGATATTCAGGTGACAGACAGGTAGAGATCAAATAGATGAACAGTTAAGATAATAGAGGTGGACACACACAGACAGATGGCCAGATAAATAGGTAAATACACAATCAGAAATAGACAGAGAGGCAGAGAGGTACAGAGACGGACAGATAAACACCCAAACAGATGGACCGACAGGCAAACAAGCAGATATACAGACACATACAGCGAATAATAAGGTAGATAGTCAGATGTGTTAGCAAAAGTAAAACCATTTAGCTATAAACATAATCAGGCATAC
Source organism: Alestopetersius hilgendorfi (assembly GCA_037577075.1). Taxonomy (NCBI): domain Eukaryota; kingdom Metazoa; phylum Chordata; class Actinopteri; order Characiformes; family Alestidae; genus Alestopetersius; species Alestopetersius hilgendorfi. The sequence goes on from JBBIGB010000039.1 coordinate 19,191,114, forward strand.
GAATATTGTGTACTTTTAAATGCATAAATGAAGACTTACAAATGTAACAAAATACATGCAAATATGTAAATGACATACAGTCTTATGCAAAAGTTCGGCCAACCACATATTTTGGTCATTTTTTAATTTAAAAGATTCTCTCTAGGAAATGGAAAAAATGCACAATATTGCATTTAAAGTGACTTTAATATTCTTCATAAAACTTCAATATTTTCAGCAAACATTGCTGCATAGTTACTTTTTTATGTCATATATTAAACAAAAATAAAACCATTATTGTGAAAAAGTTTAGGCACCCTGCATAACACCTCCTCTGGCAGATATCACACTTTGCAGCTACAATTCTTTCAATTCTTGTACCTGGGATTTTCTCCCATTCTTCCTTGCAAAAGGCTTCTAGTTCTGTAATATTCCTTTGGCGTCTTTCATGCACAGCTCTTTTAAGATCTACCCACAAATTCTCAATGATGTTTAAATCAGGGGACTGTGATGGCAATTCCAAGAGCTTGCGTCTCTTGAGGTAGCCCATGGTGGATTTTGAGGTATGTTTAGGATCATTGCCCTGTTGTAGAAGTCACCCTCTTTTCAGCTTCAGCTTTTTTACAGATGGTGTGATGTGTGCTTCCCGAATTTGCTGGTATTTAGTGGAATCCATTCTTCCCTCCACCCGTGCAATGTTTCCTGTGCCACTGGCTGCAACACAATCCAAAAGCATGATAGATCCACCCCCATGTTTAATATTTGGCAAGGTGTTCTTTTCATGAAATGTTGCTCTTTTTTCTCCAAACATGCCTTTGCTGATTGTGGCCAAAGAGTTCTATTTTAAATTAATCAGTCAACAGCACTTGATTCCAAAACACATCAGGCTTCTTTACATGTTCTGTTGCAAACTTCTGACGTTGGATTTTATGATGGGGACACAGGTAAGGTTTTCTTCTGCTGACTCTTCCATTAAAGTCTTGTGGGAAGGTGCACCACCACTCCCGAGTCTGCTTAATGTTCCTGCAGGTTTTTTAGAGTCAAACAGGGGATTTATGTTTCTGACCAGCATACAAGCAGTTCACTCCCAGAGTTTTCTCAGTCTTCCAGAGCTCATCTTGACCACCACAGTTCTCCTGAACTGCCATCTCTTTATTGTATTTCTCACTGTAGAAACTGCAAGTTGACAATGTTTGCTATCTTCTTGTAGCGTTCTCCCGCATTGTGGGCATCAATAACTTTCACTTTCAGAGTCTTACACGGCTGCATAGAGGAACCCAAGGTTGTTTAGTGTCCACAAGTGTGTGCACAAGGTTTGACGAGTCAGAGTGTTTGTAAAGCTTTGAAATTGGCACCAGCTGACATTTACTAACGAAAGCTGTCGCCATGCATCAAGATCTAACGAGCTCATTAAGGTCTGAAACCTTCTAAAAAGAATTTGACTTTGGAACTCTTAGGGTGCCCAAACTTTTGCACAGTGCCATAATAATTTAATTATTTTTGTTCAATTTATGCCATAAAAAGTAACTATGCATCATTATTGTGTATTTTTTCTATTTCCATCCTTTCAATTACATTTATTATTTATCAAGGAGTGGCCAAATATTTGCATAAGACTTTATTCTGGGAAAAAAAAACACCTTTTATTAACACACAATGTTGATTCATTAATGAGCCCAAAGTCTGTGCTAGGAACTAAAATCTACCTCCTGAATGTGAATTTAAAATAACTATTTATATATATATATATATATATATAAAAGCAATCTTATGTCTGACATGTCACATTAACAAGAACATCTTTTAACTCACTTTTTTTTGCGCGAAGGCTCAGCCAATAGAGAAAAGCATCCACAGTCATTTTTTATTCTTTTTATTCTACATGAAACTGAAACTGGACAGTAACATGATATAACATGGGAGAACAATCGGCCTGTTGAAGTAATTACAAGTGTCAACACTAATACTAATACCAAACAGCAGCAAAAGAGGAATGAAGACTAACTAATTAGATAACAACTCTATAAAAGCTTTTATATCCAAAATACTACATAAATCTTAAACGTGAACAAAAAGCCCAGAAAGCTAAGAAATGAACTGAAGCCCTGGACCACAATGAATCACTAGATGGCATCAGAGAGCTAATTTTGGCTGTGCGATGTAATTGGACTGAAAGACTACATGTGTTTAAGTACATCCGCTTCAGTTATGACCCATCATTACGAGGCCTGGTGTCGGGTGTTTCTACCTCTTAAGTCTTTAGGGACTACAGGCGCAAACGTTAGCATACCCATGAGTTTTCGTGAAAATAAGTACACATCCTCCACAGAGAAATCACTGAATGTACAATTACTGCTTTTTTAATTTCAATATGTCATTATTTTTTTACCAAACAGGTTAAACTAATCTGCATCAACAGAATTTTTGCACAAAAATTTGCAATATTTCAAATATTTCAATTGGTCACCTGTAGAGGATTATTTTTTTGCAAAATAAACAAAAAGTAATACTCGCAGGTGTGCCAACCTTTGCACTCAACTGTATGTTTAGTCATTGAAGCTGGCGTCCAAAGGTTCGTGTTCCAGAATTTCCCAGGGCAATATGTCCAGCACTTCTGTCAACATGCATGTTGGTCATGTTTGCATTGTAATCGGTGCTAGACTGGGTGGAGACAGGTTCTTTTCTCACCCTGGAACTGAGGATCCTATAAAACCCAACAACAACAAAAAACAAGCCTCATTAATTACAAACTATTTGGGTAAATAAGTTGCCTTGACTAGTTTAAACAAAAACCTATGTAACTAGTAATACATGAATACGAACAGCATGTATGGTAAGGCAAGTTTTACACAGACACACAAGGTTTTGGATCACTGCAAGGTCCACTAGCTTAGTTTGGAGGAGCACAGGATTGTACTTCAGACAGTAAGTTTATTTTTTTAAGTTTGCAAACACTGAGAAAACCTCTTAACATTAAAAACAAAGAGACAAAAAGAAAAGAGTTTGTTAAAAAATAAAGACAATACATTATTAAAAAAAGATTTTGAGTACAACATCTCTAAAGTTGTAAATACCCTTACGAATTGTTCCACCAACTAATTAGGAATGGGATAAAGGGAATGAATCAAAACTGTACTGAGCCGAATCACACTGCTTAGTGAAAAAATCCAACACTGCAATCATTTTTCAATATTATCTTTTTTAGACCAGACATATTTTTGTGGAGGTAAAAGCATGGCATTAAAATTTTGCAACATGGCTACATTTATAATTTACACTTTTCTAAATCATTCTCTCATGCAAAATTAGGAGGGGCAAGACAGGCATGTCCCTGTCTTTTAGAGGTTATGGGAGACAAATCCATCATGGGACAGCAGTTATAATACAGAAAACATAACTGAGAGTGGCTTTCACAACAAAGAGCAACAGCAAGTGTGAAGACACTCTTCTCCACACATTACTTGTTGCAGTGAGCGCATGTTTTCCATTCATATATAATACAGACACAGTGAGCAAGTACTATATTATACATACACACACACAGATATATATATATAGATATATATATGGGTGTGTGTGTAATGTGCAAAAAGTTTAAAGCCGTTTAGCCACACGCAGCAAGGTTAATAGGCATTAAATAATATCAGAGATGTTTTCTTTTATTTATTTAAAGTATTTGATGAGAACTGGGCTTATCAAACAGCGTTATCCAGTTATACAGTGTTATTGTTTGTATATATTTAAATATTAGTTTTTAAAAGCACGTACTTTTTTTTAAATATGTTTTTTTCAGGCGCTTTCAAACAGTAGTATGTGTGTCTACACACACACGCGCGCTCTTTCTTCTATTACATGTTAGAAGTGAATATACGCCCACTCTGACTGTACAACCCATGCACCACCACTGACCGTTCACTATTCATAACGAAAAAAACTTCAGATCATAGTTGGAACACGTGTGGCTTTCATTACTAAAACAACCTCTAAGAACAGAGGAGTGAAGCCCGCTGGAGGCAGCTCATGTTCTCTGTCCAGTTAAGTGGGTGCTGCTGGAGCTGCAGTTCGTTAGGGTCCGCAGCGTTTGTGGAACTGTCACAGCATAGTAAATCTGCACGCTCATTAGAGACCACTGAGATGCAATGTTGCGTGTAATGGCCCATTGCTTTAACAATCTGTCTGATGGGCTGCTCGGTTGCAGTGGGCTGCCGTGGCCATAAAACACAACATACATAACAACTTACCCATAAACGGGAAACACTTAAGGAATGTCGTGAGACAGTTACTCGGACCGCACAACACATAGTTTGTTAATCATTACTGTGATACTGGCCAGTATGCAAATGAGCCTTCCACCCAGTCACAGTGCTTACTATGTGCTGCGACCAATCACAGCTCCAGATGAATGTTTCAGGGGGTGTTATGAAGATATGCCTGTAGTTTGAGTCGTGAAAACTAGCTTATAATCAGACTGGTATTTTTAATATTTTGCAACACATAAAGATATTATAATACTATATTTGTCCTTGTAAATACTATGGATCTGATTACAGCATATGGTAATAGATCATGCATTGTCTATAGTAAGGCAATTTCAGTTTTGTGCTCTGTATACACTTCTTTTAAAAAGAAAAATAAAACTCCTAAGAAGTAAGAATAGTAGTAACACATACAATGTTAAGCATTTAAACACAAGTATCTGTCAAATGGTCTATAACCACTGACAAGTGACCACTGCTGCCCCCTAGTGGAGTTGTATTAAAATTGTCAAAGTTACTTATGAGTGCATATTAAGCAACAGCTTAAATTTAAAAATAAATAAATAAATAAAGAAGTAATTGATCACATCAGCAATAAATTTGAGCGATTCAGACAAACATGTCAGCCAACTAACCTGAATCAACAACAAAGTAACAGGGCGAAAACAAGACATCAGCAATGAGAGCACAGAATCTCAGACAGCTGCCACGCAGGCATGGCCGGAGGGCACGCCGCGAAGCCCGGCTGTCTGTAAAACGTTAGCAGGAGGAATTGCTGCAGCGCCGCTAGACATGACAACCCATCATAACTCAACCATGACAAGCCTCAGAAACACACATCAAGCAACCAGACAGCGGGAGCAGGCAGCTACATCAAACCAGGCAGCAGCAGCATCCGAGGACAGGTAAGTGGAGGGCAGAAAGTGTGGAGGGAGTGAGAACCTGGAGTTTTATTCACATCGTTTTTCAATAAGAGTTTTGAAACACTATTAAAGTTACACGCACAAGGAAACCAATCAGGAAAAATGCTGTTTTTAAATGTCACACACAGCAACACATTTAAATGTATTTATTCAGGCTACAGGGCTTTAGTGCCACTCATTCATACCGTAAGGAGTATTTCAACTTCAAGGCACTTTTTGGACAAGGCACAATGGAACAGCCAATCAGATCAGAGGTTATTTACATGTATCAGCCTGTTCATTGTAGGGTATAAAGAGAGGATAGTAGTCGTGAAAAAAAATGATGATCTTAAATAAAACCACATACAAATATGAACCTTTAAAGTTAAGCTTTAGTCTTCAGTGACCTCTTCAGATTCAGAATAACAAAGGTATAAAAGTACATTTGTGTGTGCAATCCAGATATTCTTATAGGTCTATTAAAATACAAAATAACGCAAAAGCTTTATGCTTTAACAGCACAATATTGACGTATCAGCCAGCAGACATTTAAGTTTAATATACTTTGCTTTAATATGGGGGCTGAGACACAATGGGTGCTAATAATTGAAGACTTATGCACTAAACATGTTTGTGGATAGCAGAATCCTGATGATCCAAACCATACGATTCAGAACGTCACTAAATGATGACACCTGAAGGTGAAGCATAAAACAGCAAATTGCCACAGGTTTCAGGTTTACAGGGTGAGTGGACTGTGCTGCAAGTGATCAAGGGAGTGAGGATTCTACCTGAGCGAATATCAGCAGTTTTTTTTTTTTAGATGGACCCCAGTGGCTGACAAAGAAAAGCCCTTCAACTGACACAGGGACAGCAACCTGGCACAGACATGCACACACACACACACACCACCCACTCGCCTGCTCGTCTGTCTGCGCTGGCACGACTCGGGCACTGCCCATCTGGCCCGGTCCGGCTCAGGCGTGCCCCTGAACTGCGACCCGCGGCGAGCAGCAGGCCCACGCAGACTTCACCAATTTAGTTTGCCCTTCTGCCGTCTGCTGATGTTTCAATACAGACAGGATGCTGCAGTACCTACACACTTGTTTTAAAGTGACAGTTTGCCCACAAAAAAAAGACACTCACCCCAAGTGCAACTAGATAACCAAGACATGTTTAGTGCCTGAAGTTTGCCTCTTTAGATCTGCACTGGAGCTTTGAGACTAATGTAGCTAACAAGCAATAGAAGCTTACTGCCATCAGACTAGCGTGCCTAATCACACTTCCTCCAAACCATGTTCACCTGTTCAGTCATGTAAAATACCTGGTTGAGCCCTGGCTGAATCAGAATTATGTCTTGACAAAGGTAACACACCTAAAGCATACACTATAGGAACAGAAGTATTATGACGCTTTACCATTACACCAACAGGGACTTTAATGACATTGCATTCAAATACATAGACTTTCATATGGAGTTGGTCCCCTCCACTGCAACTATAACAGCATCCACTCTACTTCGAAGGCTTTCCACAAGATTTTGGAGAGTTACTGTGGGAATTTGTCCACATTCTATAAAGCTTTGTGAGGGCAGGTCAAATTCTTCCACCTAACCATGTCTTTACGGACCTTGCTTTGTGCACTGGGGTACAGTCATGCTGGAGTAGAAAAGAACCGTCTGCAAAGTTGGAAGCATGGTGTTGTTCAGAATGTTTTGGTATGCTGAGGCATTAAGATTGATCTTCACAGGAAGTAATGGGTCTAGCCCAAACCTTAAAAAAAAACAGTGTCCCTATACTTTTGTCCATATAGTGTAGTTCAAATACTGTTAAAATCTGATCACTAAGACCTGTTCAAGAGGTCAGATGTTTCTGCATTTGTCTATCGACAACCACAACACCTCCCAATAGTGTGACACTAACGAAGTCTAGGAAAACAGGAAAGTCTGTCTACTCAAGAGCCTTTTGGAAATAAACCCAGGCAGTTATTTCCACTCATATAAGACCAGACTCTTAACATATTCAATAATGACAGACATTTAACCCTGAACTTAAAGTGTCAAAAAACGTTTTTGAATTTACTAGTGAAATCTGATTTTAAAAATCATAGTTTTGCAATGTGACTCAAACAACTTGTTCTGAACAGAACAGGAGAATAAAATACAGATATACGGACAAATTTCAAGCTTCAGGATTCCTGTTACTGTTACTTTTAGCTAAGCAATGAACTTTTGTCCATTTTTAGGAATAACAGCTATTTACAATATGACCAGTTGGATGAATGGATACACTTTTACATTTTGTATATTTTGTGCTTCTTTGTTTATATTCTCACTTGCCACTCATCACTCAATAGATAATGAAAATGCATTTAATTTACATTTGTGGTGAATGTTTTCACTATCCATCTTGGACCACTTCTGAACATGGTTTAAATGATCCAATCATAATCCAATCACAGAATGTTGTGGGTGTAAGCGTCCTGGTTTTTTGCATTTCACGCAAAGTACAATGAAAGCATGACAATCACAGAAAATGCATGCTGACGTGTGGTGTAAACAACCTCAGCTTGTCACAAACACGTACACACCTTGTCGTGAGGCTAGTTGCTGGAAGTCCATCCCCCCATGTTTAGAGAGAGTCTGTGAGGTCCAGATGAAGCAGCCTGAGTAAAAGTGACCACTCTGGAGCTGTTGCTCACATGGAACCTCAAAGTGACGATGTCCTCTTCTTCCTGTCAACAGTGAACAGCTCATGTAAGTGATAATAACAGCTAAAATTTATATTAGGACTGCACACTATGGATTTTGTGTGCTATGCTGCATTTTGTCAATAGATGCAGGCTGTAGCAGCACACAGTGTGAATTGGCTGTCCTAAATTTCTGATATTGTCAGATAATCACTATCATTGGTCGCCATGATGGTGGCCGTCTTTGAACCTCTTTTAAAGACCACTGTTTAGGAGACCAAAGATATCGTCATCTTTTGTCCGGAACAGCCCAAAATTGTCTTATGCATACCTTGCATAAAGGTAAACTATAATTGTAAAGAGAGCATTCTTTTCATCCGATATTTCAAGGGGCTTCCATGAGGGTGGTCTCTCCCTTTTCACTTCCTTGGCTGTGTTAAAAGGTCTTTGTGATATGTGATGATATGCACACCTAAACTAAACCAGCTAAACTAACCTTGCTGATGAAATGTCTTGTAGTTTAGGCTTCAATTTTATGAAAGAATACTAAATATAGACCCGCATACCCATGTAATGAACGTATTCTCGAGTATTCAAATGACCTGGGTGAGCACTATGATATACTGACATACAGTATACTGCCCAACACTGTCTCAGGCTATGCAGTGTAATGATCCACCAGCTCTCCATTACACCAGTCCCAGCCTGTGGGGCTTTATCCGGGAGTGACAATGCTCCAATAATTCTCCCGTCCGCCTTCACTCCTTGCTTTGTTTCCTCTGTTAGTGTAAGTGCTATCATTCCTGACGCGAAAATAATTAAATTTCCCTTATCTGCAGCTAAGCTCTTCAAGCCAAATCCGCCTAACTGGCAACTCTTTATTTGCAAGGTATTACTGACACACCGACACAACTGCCACACATTCCTAGAGACACATAAACGCATACACCCTCTCTAAAGATTAATTGCATGTCTTCAGGGGGTGACGTCCATTACTGAAAGATCCATGATAGGAGTGCGGGAGAGACACAGAGAGAGAGCAAGAAAGAGAAAAAGAGAGAGAGACAGAGAGCAAAAGAGAGAGAGAGAGAGAGAGAGAGAGAGAGAGAGAGAGAGAGAGAGAGAGAGAGAGAGAGAGAGAGA
>JBBIGB010000039.1:19210759-19225896 GCA_037577075.1 Alestopetersius hilgendorfi
TTTAAAATACAATAATAAACATAAATCCAATGTGTACTCGCAGCTTTATTAACAGCATTTTCATAACAACGAGCCAACAACAACGTAACCCGGGTAACATCCACGTTTTTTTTCTGTGCAGCCGCGGCCCGGGGTTTGGGGACCACTGATCTAGACCATCAATAAGTTGTTTGGGATAATGGGATTTTTTAAGAAAACATAGGACTATTTTTTTTTTCAAATACTTAATTCCCCAATAGGAATATGAAACATGACTCACTGCAAGAACATGTACATTATTTCCTGCTGTTAATTTCATGTGTCATCAACATTAAACAACAGAAAGTAATTGAACAAAAGCCAATGCCTTCCATCAGTTTCCTAAAAACGCTTTAAATATACTCCTGCCACGTGCCACTTTTTACAGCGTGAGATAGGATTTTTTGCTGCCTCAGGACCTGGACAACTTGCTATTGTTGAAGGAATGGCAAATTTTGTTGTTTATGAGAGAAATCAGATACTTTTGCTCATCTGTCAGTGAACTGAAGCTGAAACATAAATGGGTATTTCAGTACAACTGTGATCCAAACCAGAAAAGCATATGCACTGCTGAATGCCTGAAAAGAAACAAAATGAATGTTTTTAGAATGGCCTTGTCAAAGTCCTGACTTGAACGCAATTGAGATGCTGTGGCAGGGCATCAAACAAGCAGTTCATGCATGAAAATAAACCAAAAATGTCTGAATTAAAGCAGTCGCGTGAAGAAGAGTGAGCTCAGATTCCTCCAAAGCAATCTGAAAGGCTGATACGAAATAAGAGGAAATGCTGGTTTCAGCTGTTGCCTTGACAGGTCACAAAACAAGTTATTCATTTTAATTGGGCAATTATGTGAGGTGAATGTCGGACAGCTTTGCTTCTTGAATAAATGTGTAAAATAAATAAAATGTAAATATGTTTTGGGTTCGAGAAAGTTATATATGTATAATATTAGTGTGCATTAAGAATTAAAAGCTTTAACTTTGACAAATATGCAAAAATAGAGAAAATCAGAGGGGACCGATACTTTTTACAGGATTCAAGCAATATTCAAAAATGCTAGAACCACAAGACTGTATTAAATTTTGTTCCATATCTAGAGCTACTAATGTGTGATTTTCAACTGATACAAACAAATACATAAGCAGTTTTCAATGCATCGCTCAATAAACAGTGATGGTCCTACACCAGCATGCTAACAGCTATACATACCACAGGACAGGTCTGATTATGGTGAACTGATGCTGATGAAACAAGTTTAAAAGACAAATATTCAAATCAATTGACTGGCGCTAATGAGAATGAGGATTAACTATAATGCAAATGACTCAAAAAACACCTGTAATCACAGTTCCAGGTGAGTTTTTATGTGGGGGTTCTGATAAATCCATGTACTCCATTGAAAGTAATTAATCAAAATAATACAGGCCAGTCTTTAACATTGTCAGGTTACTGTTTCACTGTGTGCATTACAACTGCAATATATATCAGGCTGTACTACTTCGAATCACTGCGGTTTATCACCCCTCTCAACAAAAACAAAACTGTGAAAACAGCCTGACAGGCACATGCTAGCCTGTACATCCTGATCATTTAAGAGCTAAGGGTTAAAAGGAAGTAATATTAACATTTGGGAAGTGCAAATAACTTCCTAATTTAAGTTTAAGTTATAGTAGCATCTGTCAAGGAGTGGGATCTATTAGGCAGCAAGTGAAAAGTTCTTTTCTATAGCTGATGGGTAGGAAGCAGGTTAAATCAGCAGACGTAATGATCTGAGCTTCTCAAAGCAAATTTATGATGCGATACGGTCAGAGCATCTCCAGAATGACAGGCCTTCTGGGGTGTTCCCGGTATGCCATGTTTAGCATCTACCAAATGTGGCCCAAAAAAGCATGTACATTGAGATCTAAGGCTAGTGACAGCAAAACAAGCGACAGCAACACAAATTGCAAATAAGTTTACACTGGCTATGAGAGAAAGATGTCAGACCACACAGTGGTTTGTAGCTTGCTACTTATGGGGCTGTGTAGCCAAAGACCAGTCAGAGTGGCCATGCTGACCACCGTCCACCACCTAAAGAGGCTACAATGCTACAATGAGCATCAGAACTGGACCACTGAAGCAATGGAAAAAGGTGTCCTCATCTGATGAACTGCATTTTCTATTACATTATGTGGAGCAGCAAGGTGTGTGTGTGCGAGATGGCACCAGAATGCCCTATTGTGAAAAGGCAAGTCGGTAAAGGAAGTGTGATGCTCTGGGCAGTGATCTGGTGGGAAACCTCGAGTCCTGGCATTCATTTGGATGTTACTTCGGCACGTTCTACCCACCTAAACAGACCAAGTAAAACCCCCTTCATTAATACGGTTTCCCTAATAGCAGTGGACGCTTTCAGCAGGATAAGATGCACTAGCACACTGCAAAAATTGCTCTAGAATGGTTTGAGGAATATGACAGTGTCAAAGGTGTTGCCTTGGCCTCTAAATTCCTCAGATCTCAATCCAACTGAGCATCTGTGGGATGTGCTGGCCTAACAAGTCTAATCAATACAGGCTCCACCTCATAATTTATAAGACCTCAGTGCCAGACACCACACACCCTCAGGGGTCTTGTGGAGGCTATGACTTGATGAATCAGAGCTGTTTTAGCAACACAAGGGGGTCCCAGACAATATTAGTCAGTTGGGCTGCACAATATGTGGTATGCTAATCATTATCACAATACTCGTCTTTGCAATAGTGATATCAAATAAGGCTGCAATGCGCATACGAGTCTCTAATCAACCACAGTGTTTCTGACAGAGTGACCAATCACAGCATGAGTTACTGAAAGTTCTGATGAATCAAGGTCTTCATTCAATCCAACAAAAGTCTAATGTTTAGACTGTTGGCGAATCTGTGCATGAATGGGCGGGGCTAAATTGTGGCAGGCAGAACAAGGAGATCTATTTAAATGTGTTGGCTTTGTGACATCATTAAAACTGATTTGTTTTGTCATTTATTTTCTATATATACAATCCATGAATGGAGGGTGTAAAATTTTAAGACTTCAAGCCTTTTTTAATCCACAGAAGTGATGATATGGGTCATCTCGTAAAAGCATCACAATCCCAATATGTAGCAGAAAATTCACAATACTGATATGCTACGCGGATCACACACGTAAATCAGGTAGGTTTTATGGTTATGGTCAGTGTATAAAGGAAATCATGAGTGATAAGTGACAAAACATATATCAGTAATATACTTTAGTCTATGTCTAAATGGAAGTGTTGTTTAGGAAAAAAGCCAGAGAATGAAAATTCTTTTTCCACAATCGCTCACCTTCAAGCACTGTGGCTTTGCAGAATTATAAACCAGTGGGCAAGGCAGCGATCCATGGCAAAGAGCCTTTATCTCACACACTGCCTATCAGCACTGTCATTCAGTCCATGCAAACAAACAGCAGCCTGCACCCCATGACTACCCCGTACCACCCCCTCCCCTCCGCACCACAATTAATGAAGCTAATGACATCTCTTACTGCGGCAGAGTCATTCATTTCAATTCAGCCGAAGAAACTGGATGCAGTTGTAATATGAGGTTCAGATATGAGAGGCAGGATTAATATTTAAACACCTCTCTTTCTGGAAGATATTCCGCACACCCACACCACATACACACACACACAAACACACACATGCACCCTGCAGATGGGACCCCACATGTACGATTAGAGTGTGATTGCATGATAATGGTATGATAATCGCGATTAATCAGATGGCCGCCGGCGGATGGAAGTTTCCAGGGGGCATTTTTGTCACCTGCATTCTAAACGTAATCATATTCAGCCCTGGCATGCCTGCTTTTTGATTGGCTAGAGAGAGAGGTCACATGGTCTGGCACAGAGCTCCATTTACACATGGAAAAATACCAAACATGTTAAGTGGCACCCGAAACCTTTGACGCTGGTGGCTTGGCAGGCTGATTGGAGAGGAGCAGACTGGAGGGCAAAAGGGTGTGAGATGAGGAAAAATGTCAGGACAATGAAACCTATTTTACACCAAACATCATTCAGTAAGGCAAAGGTATGCAAAAATAAAACTGGACGAAGGTACGGACTGAATACATACTTAAAGATGGATTAACGCTTTAGCAATGCATTATAAGAAGGCATTTTATAAACACTTTTGGCTGAAAATTCTCTAAAAGCGGCACTCTGAAAACAAAAATATGAAAAAAACATAGATTATTGCCTGAAATAAATGTAATAAAATTGGAAACAGTGCTTAAAAACTGTCAGGTACACCAGAAAAGTGATCTATAAAAAGTGTTTATGTCAAATATCCTACTTTTGACAACATGACATCCTTCTATATACACAGCAATAGAAAACTAGAACCCTAATACCATCTGTAGCCACAAATTTGAAATGAGGTCAAAACCAACACGCAAAGAACACCTCAAAAATAACCATTTACTGCTTTGGACAAACAAGGTACATGTAACTTACATAATCATATAATCACTTTTTCATATAAACTGCTAACCGTTGGTCAGTTTTTCTGTCCAGTGTGTCCTGTATTTCATTTTCGGCCAAGAATATTCATTTTGTGCATAACTACTATGCAATGTACATTTATCCCTTTCAGTAGCTAACAGCCTGTCATACAGTGTCAGAAACCACACAAGCAAGTGCACTTGAGATAATACTTTCACAAGGTTTGAGGGTAATGTGATGATCTAGGCATGCAATGCTAAAGGGTGCCCATAAGCCTCCATTACTTGTTAGTGACTATCCTCAAAGCACCCATACAAAACTTATAAGGCCACGAAACATATTTTGGCTGACCGACCACATCTGGAGCGAGAGAGGGAGACATTCCTGGATTCAGCCTCGATTAGCATGTGACCATGCACCATTATATGAAGCTGTAAAACTCCTGCACAGTGTCCGGCTCGTGAATGCTGATAATTTATAATCATATTTAAAATGTTTGAAAACAGGAAGAAGTTATTCCTTCGACAGCGGAATATTTCATGCTCCACAAAAACCCAACATAAAAATGTAATTTTGGCAAAAGCGGAAATATTTATGTTTACTTTTGCTGGGGTCCATATTGGGGGATATAAACCCGTGACTTCATGTTGTGCCCAATGCTAAGCCCCTCCTGTGCGGAAATGCAATAAGCATAAGTGAATAAAGCTCATATCAAACATTTCCAGTTGTGAGGGGGGTGCTATCAGTGTTTACAGAATTTCAAACAGTGTTTAGCCAGGGCACTGATGGTTAATGGCTGTAGAAAGCACACACACACACACACACAAACACACACACATAGGGGTGCGTGCACACACACAAACACACTCAGGGTGAGCAGCTGCTACTCACTTGGAGGCTCGAGGGATCCACACCAGGATTGGCCAGGCTTTGTGCAGACGTCAAGGGCACTGCAAAGAGAGGATAAAAGCCCATTGGAAACGACTCCACACACACAACACACTCACACACACGCTCACACTGGTGCAGTGACATCAAAACCTTAATTTTTTTTTTGTTTTCACCATTGATGAATGGGTCAGTAGAAACGCTTCAAATGTAAAATCTTGGCCACATTAACACACCTCACAGGTTTTATTACAGCAACAAAGAAAGAAAAGAATATAATACATTTTCAATACATCTTTATTTTGAATTACTTTCATATATAGGCACAGCATCCCCCATTCAATAGGATACACTCCCCTCTCTGTTGAAAGCATCGCCATGCTTCTGATTCAGAGACTTTTCAGCTGATGCCAGAGGCCAACAAATAAAAGCCCATGAATATAATCAGGGGTCAGTAAATGGGTTTCTAACACACACAGGCATTCTGGTGGTGCATTATACCATCTGAAATAACAGCAGCACTGATTTATGATGTTTAAACATTCACACTAGCAAATGGTTCGGTGTTTTCCAAGAGGTTTATTTGATTACATACAGTCAACTAAACTATAATTTTGGGAGATGCTCACATATTCAAACTTTAATGTGCCTCAAATCGCATTGTGTTAGCACAGACCTTGTCGAGCAGTTGCTCCTGCAGACGGTTCCACCAAGAGAGGACGCCGCCAGGAGACAGGACTTCGTCCATTACTTGTGGGGGCCTCAGTCTGAGCGTGTTCTGATGTTTTCAGAGTGGTCTGGATGCTCATGGTCTGCTTTGGTTGAAAGTAAGGCCAGTTGTTGACAGCAGCACAAACACGACTGGCCTGGAGAACAAGTTCATTCGGAGCGGTCTGTCTAGAGAACTTACAGCAGGCATGCAACTCCACAAAAAACGACATTTCAGCCAATCTC
The DNA here is from genome assembly GCA_037577075.1 of Alestopetersius hilgendorfi. Lineage (NCBI taxonomy): Eukaryota > Metazoa > Chordata > Actinopteri > Characiformes > Alestidae > Alestopetersius > Alestopetersius hilgendorfi. The sequence continues at coordinate 19,217,096 of JBBIGB010000039.1, forward strand.
ACTTTAAAAATTGACATATACATGGACAATGTAACTATTTTACATTTAAAACAAGCGTGTGGCAATATTTGGTCTCTTTTATTATTTGTCTAATAGCTCTGCATGTGGTTGAGGGGAAACTGATAACTCACTTAGCAAATGATAGCACAGCCCTTTACTACAGTATTGTGTTCAGTCATTGACTCACTGGCATTAATAAAAAAAAAAAACATCAAAAAACAAAAAATACACTGATCTAGAATGCAATATAGATCATACTAAAGCCCTCAGGAGGGGGAGGGGCCTGTGTCTGTATATTAGAGTTGTGATCACAGGGGGAGGTGGGGGAGAGAGAGGGGAAATGAAGGGGAGGGGGAGGGAGGAGAGAGAGAAAATTACAATTCTTAAAGAAACGGTAATTGTAACTGTTACAACAAAATCAATAAAGACATTTCAAAATTCAACTTTAGACCGATGTGAATCTGAAATCATAACGCATTTTCATTTTGTACCACAATTTATTTTCTAACTAGCCACTTAAAAGAAACAAGATGAAAATATGTTTGCACTGAACTAGAATTAAGTTTGATAGGAATTTTCTGGGTATTAATATACTGATGAGAAGCCCTGATTGACAACTGTCTGTCCAACACTCCCAGCCTGCTAAGCCACTACAGCAAAGCTAAACACAACAATATTACATCAATTAAGACATTGCACGAGGCTGCAAGGACACCAGAGAAGCATAAATGGCCTCTCTCTCTCTCTGGGACGGTAGTATGGCCCAGTCAGTACAATATTAGCCAGCATGGGGATCTATGGGTATTATGGTGTGCTAAATCATTATTATTATGTGCAACATCTTTAGAATGATGTGCAATCATCATTTCATGTGCAATATCACTGCTTATGTCACTACTACGTGCAATAACATACCTGGTATAGAGAACTCCAAACCACCGTTTCAGTAATAATTTTATGTATTTATCAATAGTATTTGTATCCACCTTTGTCACAACATACATCAAATTTGTTTGAGTACTTCATAATAGTTTAATTTGAACTTTTTATATTATATTTTATATTGTTCTCCTCTTGGGGCAGCTGTTGGCCTAGTGGTTAGAATTTTGCCCCTGCAATCAGAAGGTCTGCCAGTGGCACCACTGAGGTACCCTTGAGCAAGCTACCATCCCCACACACTGCTCCCTGGGCACTGCGTCACTGGCTGCCCACTGCTTCTCTGGGTGAATGTGTTAAATGTACAGAAAGAAATTTACATTGTGTGCTGTGGTGTGTTCACATGGGACTATAAGCAGGGGTTGACATAATTATTTTGCTCTGGTACTCTAATGAGTACCTACATTAATTAACTGGTACGCACATAAATATGATCTCGGTGTTTAGGGTGTGTGTGTCTGTGTCTCTGCGCGGTTCGAGCAGGGTGGGGTCCTGGTGTGCGCAGGTGTTCTTGTTGTCTGTGTCTGGGCCTGTGCCTTGGCATGGTTTGGGCAGGATGGGGGGGATCTGTGCTGGGGTTTATTGTCTCGGCGTGGTTCGGGACAGTTGCGCAGTATGCAGTCAAAAATTAGGTACGCATTTGCGCTGTGAACACTGAAACCCTGTGTGCATTTTGCGTACCACTGACTCCTATTCAGGCTTGTGTACCACTTATGTCAATCCCTGACTATAAGGACCATTTTACTTTGTGTGTCTGTGCAGTCATTAAATAATTAACAATTCCCTCTGGGATCAATAAAGTTTTCTGATCCATTAGTTGACATCTGCTGTTAGTGTTCTCCTCCAAGCATGTTGAGCATTAGCAGCACACTGTAGAGGAACACAGTTTGGCTAAGATTGTGTATTTATGATAAGTGCAGGTACTTAAGTTCTATTAAAGATTACCACAACCCAGTTTACATCGAAAAGGGAGAAATTTGCCAAAATACATTATTTAAACTGTCTCATTTGTTAAGTTATAGTTCATATGTTGTACCCCGCAATATGTTAAACACAACTCAGCAGAAAAAAGTCACATTTAAGCTTGCATAAGAAATATGTGTAAAGGATGTAGTAGTAACCTAGGGAGTAGAAAATTAGCCTGTGAATCAGATGACCAGAAAGATGCATCAAAGTGTTAGGATGGAAAACTCAAAGCACTAGGCCTTGAAAATAGAAATTGCACAACAAAACAAACAAAAACCAAACAGGCAGAAACAAGTCAAATTCTGCACAAGAAATGGCCTGAATGAAATGATTTACATTTGAAAAACAGCGCTAAAATACGAGGACAAATGAAAACCAGCACAAACATCTACACTAAAGAATACAAAGTCACAGAAGCAATAGGCAAACGAAATTATGCTTTTACCTTTATCTATGTGGTATTTTCACTAGGAAAGTTGATAAATATTAAATGAAAATTATATATAAACTGACCAGAGCAAAATGACAGAATCACCTCAAAATAAACAAAACACAGAGATATCCCGCAAAATAATTTTGTTAAATATCATTATGCATTTGTAAAATAGCTCAAATCAAATCAAATCAATGACAAGTACGAAAAAATAATATGGAATCACTTTGCAATTACCATTTCTAAAAAAAAATATGGAGTTCAAAAATGTAAATTAGTCTGCAGTTAAAAGAACATTCTTGCAGATCTTAACAAACTGTTAGACTCTGCTAACTGAAAGGAAATGTGGCACAACAACAAAGTTGTCGACTGAAACAATTAAAACAACTATAACAGTACTTCAAGAAGGCAATCCAGCGTGGAGAGTACACAAAAGAAACGCTGAAATAACTCTCTCTACCCACATGTTTAGACAGGACACAGCTTACTAATTCCAAATAAACTGAGATAACTGCAGCATGTTTCTTCTTCTTTTTATGGCAGCCTCAAAGGTGGGAGGAGTAGCAAAACAGTTATTGTGATTTTTTTGTTCAGGATTCCATACATTTCCCCCCACACTGAGTGATTCCATATTCTTTCGATTCGATTTAGAAAAAAAACACAATTAAAATAATGAAAATATTTATTATGTATTTGAGGTATATTACATATGTGAGTATTTGTAATATACCTCAAATTCACAAGTGCTCTTTGAACGTAACTTCTGCGAATTTTGAGGGCCTACTTGTATATATAAATCACCTGGGATTTTAACTTGGGTATAAGTTGTGTCTCATGCTTTAGGGAAAACTTTGCATTGTTGGTCTCTGCAGTGTTGTTCATAGTATGTAGGCTAGGAAGTGGAGTGTAGTATGATAGTCTACATTTATAGAACTTTATTAAAAAAAAGGTGACAACAATACTGGCTTTGCTCTCGTTGGGTGGCTAGGATAGGCCTCCCCTCTCCTCCATGGGCACGGACGTCTGTTAGCAGACATAGCCAAAAGCCTGTTGGCCCTCTCTTCCATGCACATTACGTCATCTATTGTAAAGCTTCTTGTTTTAAGAAACAGTGGTTGGTTTCAAATGACTTGTGGGAGACACACCCAGCCTTTGCGTTCCTAGCTATAGTCGTTACATGTGATGGGATGTCCTAGTTTGTATGTAAAATTGGGGGAAATGAAACTGATCAGAAAACTGAAAATTCCCTAAAAAAGTAATTAAAAGATACATATAAAAAAACTACCATATGCACATAAAATGTGGGTAAAACTATTTGCAACCCCCAAGTGACTGTTTTGTAGAAAGTAATGTGTAAACAGCCAGTTCTTGCTGTTTCACTTTACTTTATTTAACTCCTGCTGTAATTTTACAGACATCTCATCACAACCCATCTGCTTAGGAATAGAAAGCAATATGTTAAATCCCAAACTAAACACGGACCTAATTTCATGTGATTGGCTCAGAATGGACAACTGCCAAGTTATTCAGCATAATCCAAATATCAACATGGATAAAGGAGGGCACAGAGCATGGATAGCAAACACTCTCCTGAGCAAATTCACCATGCTCTTGCAATGACATTAACCTCTGGAAAAAAGAAAGAAACTTCTTTTTAAAAGTCAAATGTGTGACAAACAAATAAATACATAAAAAAAATCGTATACATTCATGAACTGATGAGCATGAATGAGGACATGAATATGAGAGTTTAAATATTAAGTTCATGATCTACTGAGTACGCATATTATGGTTTTTTTTGTTGTTGATGGACACTGACTGAGAACTGGAGGTTTGCACAGCATGGGTAAACAAGTAACCACACTCTTCATATTAATGTTTCACATTGATAAATCAATGGAAAGCTCATAATTTCACTCTTTGAAACTTTTTGTTTGATATGGTAAAAACCCCCGGAGCATCACCACAGGCATCTTAATGTGTACATACATTGTACTTCTGAAATATTAGTTCTAAAGCTTTCATATAGCAGAACATATTGCAAAAATAATGTGGACAGACGTTACAAAAAGGGATATACAGCAGGGATACGCAACTCCAGTCCTGGAGGGCCAGTGTCCAGCACAGTTTGATCAAGTCAAGTCAAGTCAAGTAGATTTTATTGTCATTTCTACCATATACACAGTACATAGTAAAATGAAACAACGTTCCTCCAGGACCATGGTGCAACACAAGAACAGAACAGAACACAAGTGCAAAACAGGACAGAACAAGAGCAACAATACCACTAAATGAAACAGGACAAGACAATGTGTAGTGCAATGGTAGTTCTCCTCAAACACAATCACTAAACCTGACAATTCTGAGCAAGGAAATCACCAAAACGTGTTGGACCACGGCCCTCCAGGACCAGAGCTGCCCACACCTGATCTAGAGTGAGACCTAATTTATTGTTTTATGGTTTTGTTGAATAAAATAGAAGTAGTCTTTTCTGTATAAAATCACAATGTGTGTATATATACATTTTTATTTTTAAAAAATGTATAAACACACACACACACTTATGTCCATGCAAAGCGTGTGTTTTATTTATTTAGTTATTTATTTTTACCTGTGTGTCCATGTGTGTTCCACTTCTTCCTCCTTCAGCAAGCTTATGTATATGGTTCCGTAACACTGGTCTGGCCTCTTCACAAAGGTCTGTCAATCAGACAACACATGTAGAACCCATTATACACGCCGGCATCCGTGGCACCAGCACGCTTACAGGCAGAGCATTAAGCTAGCAGTCTATTGTGGGTCAAGCTTTCTGGTGCTAACATCTGCTTTGCAGCCATGAATATTTCATTTTGTCTTGAGTAGCCAGTCTGCGCGTTTCGCTCTGGGCATTTAAATCCCAAATAATCACAGCAGGCAGGTGGCACAGTGTCCAAAGCCGAGTTGATGAACAGAACACAAAGCTTTGCTATAAAAAGTGGCTTATTTGAGGCTTTCCTCATACCTCCTCATGTTAAGCTACACTGGAGGTTCAAAATGTACACAATATGTGCTTATACTTTGAAAACAATCGTTGTGTGAGCTCTGATATCTACATATATATCAACCAATCGACATACAGTATCAAATTATTCTTTTTAAGCACCCACTCTCACTCTCAATAGGCTGTGAATCAGCAATTATTCTCCTTCACACTAGGTGTCAGTATTAATTTCACCATCAGGCGTAACAGAATGCTTTCAGGTGACATCTCCAATCAGCAGCCGTGGAACGCTTTCTCCGCCGTAGAAATAAGCTGTCACATAAGGTCATGACTTCTGACAAAAGGGAAATTACATTTGTAACTTAAACTGAAATGTCAATTTAGCCCTGGTCATTTTCTTCTTTATGTATGTATGTATGTATGCATGTATTTATTTATTTATTTATTTATTTATTTACAGAAGTATCTCTGATTCTGCCACAGCCAAAGCTCTGAACAACACTATAGTTGACTGCAGTGCTGTGGGAGTTGAGAGAATGTGATTACCTAGTGCTTCAGTTAAACTGATCCTTTTGCTGGCTGCACTTGACGAGCGTACTGGAGTAGCACTGGCTTTTCTATCGGTTTTGAAGCGGAAACTGCGGTTTTCCTCATCTCTCTGTTTTATAGCGGAGTTCCCCTCTTGCTGCCTGACTGCCTCTCTGGACTCCTATGAGATGGAGGGAGAAAAAAAGATCAGGCTTCTTTCACAATCACAGTGTAGTTCATTTTTACACACGGCGGATTAACATAAGCGGCTTGAAAAACTATATTCAGTAGTTATTAATAAAAATGTAAGGGCAAAAATTCAGTTTTACATCAAAAAAGTAAAAAAAAAAAACATTCGGTACAAAAAAAAAGACTAATATATGCAATGATAAAAAAAAAATAACAGTCAACATTATATATAGTGTGAACAATAGCAATGCTAATCAATAATCCTATATTATCCCCAACACTGTATAAGAATAAACAAGAAATGTGAAGAGGTTTCAGAAAAATTGTATTAAAGAATACTAAAATAAATAATGCTGTAACTGCTAGTCCTCTTTGCTGTGCTGGCACAGTGACCAGTCCGCCTATAAAGGTTCAGCTTCACCAAAAACACACCCAGCCCCTTTCTCTCCCTTTTGTGTCTCCTCCTCTTTGACACACAATGGCACCCAGAGCCTCAGATAGGAGCTAACAGGCTCGGCACAGCGCCCGTTTCACCACCAGCGTGCAAATCGGACTGCGGATCAGACGCCATCTGCAGTGTCTGTGTGTCTGTTTTTAGCAGGCTTCAATGCTGGACAGGCGTCCGCTGGCCATTAAATAGAGTGCTCCATCACGAGCAACAGATGATAATTAATAGAGAGATGTTACACCAGGACCATTTGAGCTACCCGAATGATTAGCCTGGCTGGGCACGCTGACGGCATACTGATAACCGGAGAAGAATCTTAGCTGCAAGACTAGATAAAGACACAGCATATTTATCACAGCTGAATCACAAACCCTGTTTGTTGCATGCTATATATTTGTTAAATCAAAGTAAGCACACCTGTACCAAAACGTCACACCATAATTCTGCATGACTGTACTAATCAGATTGTATCAGATATACTAATAACAGACTGTACTAAACATCCATTTACCTTTTACTTTAGATGTACCTCGTTTTGTACATAAACAACTAATTTTTAAACTCTTCTAAAGCTAATTCAGGCGAAAACCTAAAACACATTAGCACCAGTGCATGTTACAACAGAAATGGCACTATGTTCTTTATCAGCCTGAATTTGCTTACATATTCCAAAAAATGTTTTAAAAGAGCTTAAAAATCAGCGGTTTAGCGCAATCTGATGTTTAGTGCATCATAGTCATACAGACCCATGAAACAACTCTTACTAATATCAAAAATGTACCTTAAGCTCCAGAAAATACCATGTCATGTAATTTATAAAAACAGCTCGAAAGCATTTATAAATAACATCAGATTGTGCTAAAAGGCTGATGTTTAAGCTCTTCTAATACATTTTTTGGAACATGTAAGCAAATTCAGCATGTTGTTTAGTGCATCATTGTCATACAGAATCATGAAACAATTCTTACTAATATCAAAAAGGTATCCCAAACTACAGAAAATACCATGCTATGTAATTTATAAAAACAGCTTGACTGCATTTATTAACAACAACCAGTAGGTAGAGTCCCGTCTCTGGAACAGGAATTCTAATCCACAGCAATCATAGAACACAACCAGGAATTAACAGCAATCACAGTACATAGCCAAAACCTGACTGTGTCATATTATGGATTCACCAATGCATCGCAAGAAACTGCAATCACCATACTAGTATTTTGCACATATTATATAGCCCTGCTAGACACACTATGGTTCTTCATCTACAGATACCTGTTCTTAAACATCAAATTCTGAGGATTGTCTAATCTTGTATTGTAGTTAGAAACGCTACATGATCTGCAAGTGTCTGTGTCAAACATCTATGTGACTCGTGACATCTTGATGCGCCAGACTGAGTGACCGGACAATAGATGTAACAATCGTTCCACTTGATTAGTAATGCTAGGCTTGTTCTTTTTTCCTTGGGAGCAAACTGCTGTACATCAACAAGACTAGGGACTGGGCTTGTTTCAAGCTATACCGCGATTGGAAAAAGTCACGGTTTCAAAATCAATTACATTTTCCCTCATACCATTCCTATGGCATTCCTATGGCTGTTTTTATATTTCGGCATAGACAGAAAATGTAGGACTTCCTCAGCTTGTGAGCAGTATAGGGTAACACAACACATTCCCTGTGCAAGCAGTCAGTCAGCTTTGTGTGATGGCCGAAAGAGGTGAAGAACCCTTTCAGCAGTATTTTGGGTATTTTTGGGTACCTAATAAAAACCACAGATGGTCACAGCCTCGAGGAGGAAGGTCATCTAATGTGTCAAGAAGCGCTTGTAAAGAGAGGCTATCTGAGGAGCCAATACTTCTAATATGATTTCAGCTGTTGGCCTAGGGGTTAAGGCATTTGCCCTGCGATCAGAAAGTCATGGGTTCGATTCCCAAGACTACTAGTGGCAGTGAGGTACCCTTGAGTAAGGTACCGTCCCCACACACTGCTCCCCAGGAACTGTGTTCCTGCCTGCCCGCTGCTTCACTTGGTGAATGGGTTAAATGCAGAGGAAGAAATGTGCTGTGGTCGCTTTACACACAGAATTCAAGATGAAACTGTATTAAAATGAACATTTACAACCAGTTACATTAGTTAGCATGTCTACCACTGGGGAAATGATTACCATAGGCTTGCTACCCTTTTTTTCTAATTCTGTTATACATGAACATACATGAATGGGGTGGTGGTGGCGTAGTGGGTAGAATACTTGCCTCCAGACCAAGAGGTCATGGGTTCGAATCCTACCTTCAGCACCACCACTGGGTTCCTGAGCAAGACCC
>JBBIGB010000039.1:19237074-19249278 GCA_037577075.1 Alestopetersius hilgendorfi
GTGTGTGTGTGTGTGTGTGTGTGTGTGTGTGTGTGTGTGTGTGTGTGTGTGTGTGTATATATATATATATATATATGATGACTGTGAATACACTGATTCGGCAAAACACAGAAATAGTCATCTGGAACTGGAATTTGTAAAGAATACATGCTTGTATTGGTGTTGGTGTGGGGACTGGTTAATTGGTGAAAGTGGTCTCTAGCAGGAGAAACATCATTTATATTACTTACCCATAACTATCCCCATAATATCCCTACTAACCATAACCATACTTGTCTATCTTGTTGAACTGCCGTTCATTACTCTTGGGACAAAACTGTATCTCTACTACCATTTTATGTTATTATTATATTATAATTTCTTTTACTCCGGCATTGAAAATTTCATAATGGGCCAATAGAAATAACCCACAAAGGCATGGGTTAAAATATTATTTTAACTCAAGTTAAGTAAATGAATTCTTTCACCTTTAATTTAAATAATACATTATATATTCATAACATTGACTTGCATATTTTTTCGGACAATTAATACTTGTCTGTACTCATAATCCCTCGCTAAATATATCCGGGACAGCTATAGATCCAAGGTAAATGTAAATTGAATAAAGGATTATAAATGGACTTTTTTCCTATATCTGCACAATCTTGTTCTCTATATTTGTAATTTATATTATATGTACCTTAAGGTTTCACAAAAATAACACATTGTTGTAATTGGTCCAATGAAGATAAAATGGTGCTAAAATACCACATTACTGTAGAATTTCTTTGAATCCTCCCAATGAATATTCTAGTTATGGAAAGAGCTGTGGTTGGCTGTTTTTTGTTTGACTCCAACAAAGTTACAGACATTGTAGGATTAGATCAGGCTGTTAAGGATGCTTGAGTAGCGACTTGACTTTTACAGCGGCCCCAGGACATCAGTTATTTGACTGTCATATCGTTATGAGAAGACATACTCGGCTTTTTAATTTCAGTTGAAGTGAGTAGGTGGCTCTATGGTTGTTACCAGCATACGGCACTGATAAGGGTCCACATGCTCTTGTTCCTTCTGGGCTTCATTCTTCTGAAATATAAGAACATCTTTGTTATGAGGAAGGAAACGCAGTCTTGCATCAGTCTTTAGGCTTGTTTGATACATGTACACTTAAAGGCGGACAGTATAATGATACTTAATTGCTTTGTATCATTAGTATTTTTATAACACTGGCTGTCAGGGTTATGAATCTGACTGACTGGTATTTGTATCAAAAAAAGGACAGATTCATATAATGTGTCAGTGCCTTTAAAATATATACATAAAGTATATACATACATGCACACACCTATGTACACATACATATATACATACATATATATATATATATATATATATATATTTTTTTTTTTTTTTGTGCACAAATGTTTGTACGTATAACATTATATATATATGCATGTATTTGTAAATATATGTATGAGTTTGTGTATCTACACACGTGTATATGTCTGTGTGTATATATATATGTATATACATATGCTAAATGATTGATTCAGACGTAAATGTAGTGGGGTTATAAATGTATCACAGGATAAATTAGCACAGTTGCCCAGGGCTGTCTACAGAATGTTCTACTCATACAGAATTGAGTTAATATCAGTTTGAAGTGTCTATCAGATCCATGTCTGATTTTGTTGTGCATCCCTAGTAATTCTGGTTACTAGGAATTACTCGGGATCTGATTATGCTATTGTTCTGTAATTGTATTGAGTATTTTTTTTTTAATATCATTCACTTTTAGTTACCATAATAACAACTGCAACAATAGGTCTTGGAATATCAAAGGTTTTTGTAAGTGATGATAATGATACACTTGCTAACCTGACATTGAGGGATTTAGAAATTAGCCGCAGTTTATTTCTAAATCGTATGCCCTGAGTTCAGCCATTTCATTCTCCGAGCACAATAGCGACACCAGTGTGATTCCATCCTGCATGTAGTTTTTCCACAGGCTGTTATTTCTTCTCTAAAATCAGCCAATCCCAGCCTCTGTCTGGCACTACTGTGGCGCGCTGTATTGCAGATTCAATTGTAAACATAAAGTGCCGGAGGCCAGGCACTCTGAGCTGGTTTTTTCTGTCCTGCTGGAAGGGCTGAATGCAACCCACCAGTGTGTACCATTGCGGGTTTGGTTATCAGCAAAGATGGACATCCACAAGGACAACTTTGCCTCCATTTCGTGAAGAAACCAGGGTCTTTCCCCCGCATTGGTGGGAGGTATCCATAGCTGGTTAATGGTTTTAGTTAATAGTAGAATCGCATGTGGGTTTGATCTGTAAGTGCATTTGCTCAATCATCCACAGTTCCGAGGGAAAAGTGTTTGTTTTTCTGGCCACTTTCGTCTTGGTAATATTTTATTTTTAAGGTGAATAATATCAGGCTGGTATTTCTGCTTGTGAGTCAAGTTGCATTAATATTATTGGCAGAGCATAGAAATAAATGCTGCAGAATTTCATCCTGAAAGGAATGATTAAGCATGACTTTGCTGATGTGTTTGCTGATGTGTGTAGAAATGTAATAGTCATTCAGAGAAAGGCTGAACAATCTCCTTTTCGATGAAGAATTGTAAGTGTATTTGTAAATGTATTTTGACAGTGTATTTCCAGTTCAGTTAATTACGTGAAAATTGGAATAACAGGCTTCGCTGCTTATTTAGGTGGGAGTCAATAGACTGGTTGATCTAAATTTTATATATCTGATTGTTACTCATAATGAGGTTTTGACCTGTTTAGGCATTGTGGTTTTGTGCGGGCCTTTTATGCATGAGACGCCTGTTCATTTTCCCTTTATTTTTTAATTAAAGCAGAGTTTTGGGCGTTTTATAATTGCGTTTTGGCACTTTATGATTTTACGATTGCAGAATGTTTTATGAATTTGTTTTTCTTTCTTTTTTTTAGTTCTATTAAGTTGGGTTGAGGTTATAATTCTGAAGAGACCATGGTTTATTGCGCGTGATCTTTTAGGTTGTACTTGTGAATGTTAATCTCCATTAATGATATCATTGATGGTGTATTTCATAAATTCATAGTACAGTCTGTGCAGCCCTTAGCAGTTTAATGCTTTAGTTTAGTTATTCCAAACACTTATAATGATATTTACTGAAAGATAAAAGATTATTTGTTTTGAAAATAATTATGTCACTAAAATTGGGAGTCTCTTTGATTTTTAATAAAACTTTGTGATGTCACAAATATGTACATATAAAGCCCACAGCAGTTCAGGCCCTCCCACTCACACTGAAGTTATAAGAACTGTTTCAGCCCAGAGGGATTTTTGAATGAGGTACAATGTAGGGTAGCTAAACAGAAGAGTTAATTTGCATATTTATATCCTTGAATATAATTAGAATAGCCTGTTTAAATCATGCAGAAGTTGGAAAATGGGTTAAAATCAGTTAGGGCTGTTTTTATGACACACATAAATGTCTTAAATGGAGCTCAGGACAAAATATAGGAAATGGATTCTTGAAATCCCGTCACAGTAGAGTCCGTTTCGGGCTATAATATGGTCAGTTAAGTGTATCTTCCCGATTAATAACACAGGTCAACAAAAAAATGTTTGTAATCATCAGAAATCACGACACCCCCTTTCTAAACCAGATTTTCATGCTGATTTCAGATCTGCATTCAGGTTTTTTCAGTCACATTAACTTTTTGAATTATGAGTAATATTAGATTTTCAATAGACTTGCATGTAGTTTTTTATTGAACCGCAGGCACCAAATCAAGAACTGTTTCAATATTTTCAATATGAAGTCAGACAGGCCACACTGTAGCATAGATATAAGGATCAGAGTCAGTCAGCTACCACTGTTTCTTCAAAAACCCTCGGCATATAATTATTATATGATCATTATACCAAATATCATGCAGTATAGAACTAGCTTCAACACAAAAGCTGTACGTGCTAGAGAAAAATTAAACACAGATTTGTAATTAGCATGGAAATCACTACAAAGCCCACAAACTTATCTCTGATGATTTTGACCTGTTGATCTGTGTAATAAAACTGAAAAATGGAAAAGGTGACTTAATCTGTACCTGCATCTTCAAGTAACAAAATTCTCTGCCTCTGAACAAGCAACTGACATCAACTTCTTTATACGGCAGGCTGTTCTGGCCCACAAACTTAGTCATCCTTGTGTGGGAGCTGGATCGTCCCGGGGCATTTCGTCTTTTGAAGTGGTCCCACGAATAGTGACTGCACTGAGCTGCTAGCAGCTGTAGTTTTTGCAGAGATTATTTATTCATTTATTTATTTATTTATTCAGGCGGTTATATTTACTGACTCATCCTGAATCATAATGATTTTTGCTGGAACAAAAAGCCATCAGATTATTATTATTATCGCAACAGTAGCAGAGGGTTGTTAATAGCACAATACTACTCTGTATTGTATTGATTTGTGGCATCTATATTTTCACATTAAGATCCAAATTTATTCATGCACTGGTTTTTTTTTTGTATGGTAATTAAGACATGGACAATGTGAGACCATATCTGTGCATGGATATTTGCATTGAATGATTTATGTTAAAGGTTTCAGCTCAAAATTCATTTTTATAAATGAGACTTACGGGACTTTTTATGAATTTGCAAATTTTCCAATACTCGTCTTGTGGGTGCAGATAAAAATAGGCAAGGAGGCAAATGTCCACTGATCTGAGCTCTTTTCTACCATTAAGGCCATTAGCAAAGACCCCTGGCAGAGAATTTGATTTTTACCTGCCATTCGTATTACAAAATCTCTAAAACGTAGCTTGTACAAGTGTGCTGTAATCGTTTGAGATGATCTTTTCTACACAGGATGATGATTCTGCAGTGGGCTGCAGTTACAAAGCTAGCATCAAACACTAGAGCATTCAAGTAGGCCGAAAGCTCAGCTCAGATAAAGCCTGTTTTAAGCGCCGCCCAAGCCTGGCAGTTACCATGGAGATGTATCAAGCATGACTAGGCACTAGCAAACTTGAGGCCAGCATTTCACTAGGATTTTTTTAATCATTATACTTTATTATTATTATTATTTCTACTACTAATACTATGTTCAAACATGTTTTGGCATTATTCCATATGGTCATTGTTTCTTTCATTTAAGCACATTTAACGATTGTGAAAACAAAACTTTTTTGCTGTTTCGTTCCATAAATAGATAGCCCATATTAAGTCTAATAACTGTGTAGTGCATACAATAACAATGTAACTCCTGGTGATGTAGCTTATGTAGCCTTTATAAATCTGCTTCAGTTTTTACTTTTATGTAATTTTATGAACTTGTGATCAGTTAACCCTATTTTTAAAAGTACTGAAAAGTTAAATCCATCATTTAAAAGTTAAAGTTAATATGTGCATAATTTGGTATGCATGCATACATTATATAAGCCGCACTAAAGTAATCCAGCTGTGGATGTGTACTTAACAGTTATCAGGGACGCTTAATACAAAGTGGTGTATGTATATAAATACTATGTAAAATATTGATTTTCTTGACCTTTCCACCAAGTGATTGATTCTTGGTGATCAGTTTACCATGTGACCACTGTGTGGCAAACAAATTGGAATGACATTGGCATTAATAATTCAACTGAGTTGTTCATGAATTTTTGCAAACTCAGCAGGTCCCCAGTTAGGCCATAGCAGGGAATATGAATCTCCATCTGTATCTAATTTTCTGTTTTGATTTGATCGCTGTGAAGCAGTTAAGTGAGCTGTAACAATCTCCCATCTCCTCCAGCCTGCATGGCCATTGCAGACGAGCTCAGCTACTCCATTAGCCAGATTGATCCGAAGAAGACGGTCCATGTTGGAGGGTTCAGGCTCAACCCTGATGGCTCTCTGACTGAGAAAATGGTGAGCTGCCCCTGTCCCTTACACTGCCATCCACACAGCTGTAATTAGGCATTTTAAAGGTGCAGGCTGTCAAAGAGAAATATTTCCACTCTGCTATGGAAGTGTTTTAGACCTTCTGCTAGTACACTGTTAATCCAAGTGTTTAGAGTGCCGCTCCGACTCCGTAACAGTGTTGAGCTGTTCTTCAAGTCAAGTTATACAGCACGTTATCGTACACGAAGGTCATTCGGTGTGTTTTACAAGGATAGAATAACAAATAAAGTAGTGGGTTTTTTTTTTATTACACAGGAAATCAGTAAAAGAAGATTGAAAGTGCTGATATTTAAAAGAAGGCAGTAAGGGTTCAGTCTGAGGGGGGAAAAACATAACACTTAAAAATATACATTATTTTAAAGGTTTAGTTTCATGTTGGAGTCAGAGGAACAACTCTTATAGGCATTGAAAAGTAATACAGAAAAGCATTTTGGACATAAAAGGTAGTTGTAGTTCTAGTAAAGGAGCAGTAATAATGTCCTTAATTATTCACATATGCCTTTTAAGTAAAGACATTTTGTTTACTTGAGACTTAGTATTCAGTTATTGATATTAAAACGTATTAGTGACTAGTTGGGACTAATAACTCGACTCATTCGTCTTGATCATAAGATGGTCTTATGATTCATGGACTTTCATATCAGTATGATGTTTATGGCTTTGTGATCCTTCTGTTCTAGTAATTATACAATGCTGTTTTTGTGGTAAGAGTAGGGGATATAACTACTATAGTAATATAAAAGAAGATGCCTGAACTGTCACTGTTATGTAATTATGGCTGCTTGGCAAATGTTCCCATTTTTATTCATGGCTACACAATTTTAATACTCACCCCAGTAAATGTAGGGTTTAGTTATGAGCATGTCATCAAAGCAATTTTATATTTTTTGTATGAAAACTAGATTTTAATATATTTCAAGAAATATGCAAGTTAGAATGCTAACCTGGTTATATATTCCTTTTTTCCTGTTATAATGTGGTTTCACATCATTTGGCATGCTTAGCTGGAATGAAGAGAGATTCTCGAGGTCAAATGTCCAAATGACTTGGTGTTACGGCGTGATTTTTAACCAACTGTGTGAAATATGTATGCAAAGCATAATATCTTAAATGTGCAAATGGTGCTGAACTTACCTTGATCTTTCCATATTTTCTTTCCTCGTGAACAGAGCCAAAAAAGTTTGGCAGCTTTTGGATGCATTTGTGTGTTGAAAGCACTCAGTGGACGTAACCCCTCCCCATTATTTCTCCAGTAATGACTCCCATCACTGCAGGAGTTCAGAGGTGGTGGTTCATCGATAGGAGAAAACAGGGCTGAATTCATCAACATTTCAGAAAACTCTGACCACGTCCAAAGAGGTCATTTCAATTTTGACACCGAAAATGGCACAATTATTTTAGCATAGAATCATCTACATGCCTGGTCTAAATCAGTTGTACTTTCTCCTGGTAAAGACACTGCTGATGTTTTCCTTATGAGGAGCAGTTTCTGAAAATCTGCCTTTTCAAAGAACTGCATTAAACTTCCCTCTTACAGTTTTTTGATGTTATTTTGTTTTGTGATGAGCTGCACCAAAGGGCACCCAACTGTAAAAACTTCAGAACTAATATGCTATTATATCAAAATCTTCATTTTGTGATGAATTAACATGGCAGTCCTTAATTTTTTCCACTATGCTCCTTAACCCTCTCTTACAGTTACTTTTTTTTTTTTTTACATTTCATAAAGTGTTTTGATGAATTGGCAAATATTAAAAAGAAATTGGAATTATTTGAAAAAAAAAATTTTTTGTAAAAAAAAATGTGAAAAACGTTTTTGAAAGAATTTTTGGTTGGATTTATATATTTCTTTGTGTGTATATATGTACATACAGGGGGTCATCGGGTTACTACAGTCTCAACATATGACATTTAAAATTCACGACGCTCACTCCGGCTTACACTGTTGGCATCGTACTTAGGCGAACTAATAGGCTAACTAATTTGGTTGTGCAACAGTATATGCAGTATATGTAGAATACGCAGTAACGTGGCATATGAGTGAGGTAGTTGGCGCCATCCAGTATGCTTGACTGTCGTAGGAACGTATCTGTGTCGTAACAGGAGAACCCCCTGTATGTACATATGACTGGCTTTTTTTTTATTTTACTTGCTTGCCTTTTTTTAACTGTTCCTATACTGTTATTAGCTGTCACCCTAAATTAATTAATTAGAACCTAAATCTTTTATTACTTTGCCTGATTCACTACATGTTTTTACATAGCAGCACAACTGCTCCTAAAAACATAAAAAGAAAGAAAGAAAAAAAGAGCCCTGCACAGAGCCCTGTGTAATGTGGCCCCCACCCCCACGCTCCTTTGCAGATGTTTGGGGAGTTCGTAATGCTTGCTTGGCTAAAGGGGGCAGTTTTAACAGTTTTAACTCTGGTGTCAGTATTTAAAGGTCAGGCCCAATGAACTCAAAGCTCTGACCCCTGCTATCCAGAGACTGTCATTAGGTGGCTGACTCTTTTATTGATTGGGGGTTAATCTCCTTTTGATTGTACCTGTTGACTAATAACAAGTGTTTACTCTAGCTGAGAAAGCTCTGTTGCGAAAGTCCAACTGGGCTTGTTAACATTACCTGGATAACAAAAAAACACTAACCTGAGAGCTTGACAAGCTGGCTACGGTGGATCTGACATTTGAAAATGACTGCTATTGATGCTGACACTGTCAAAACTGGCAGAAATGACCAGGAGGAAGTTATATTGATAAAAAATATATTTTCTGCAATGATTATGCATTAGAACTTGTTAAAGGTGCGTATTATATCAGGCCTTATCTGTTTCGCTCCTAGTATTAAAGTGAAGCTACTGGAGTATGCGCTGGAAGTGTGCTCTGTTCACAGTTGAATGATGTGTACTGTGGCCCCTTTTAACTCAATGGGCTTCTTTAGATTTCTTACCATGGTTTTTAATAGTGCAGGTAGGTAATGTATGAATAGGTGAATGTCTATGGCTTAAAAGGACACCTTTAAGTGATTGACATATAAACATATAAATCAGGTAAATCAGTGTTATAATCCAAAACCTGTGGCTGTGGTTATTAAACCTGGAATCCAAAAATCACACTTTCTGTTCATGGTGTCCTAATTATTCAGCCCTATTTTATTCAAAGCAAGCATTGATTACCGCTGCATCAATAGGTCTGACTTCAGGGGCCTGCTACCTTTCTTGGCCGTAGGGGCCCCTCTGAGGTTCACTCAATCAGAAATGATGCCTGTTAAATATTACCTACTAAATATATCTAATTTAGGTTCAGTATGAGAGCTTTGTTAATGGAAATCAGTGTCAAAATTGCAGCAGTTTCTCTTACATTTTTTTAATGTATCTTTATATCTCTCTATATATATTGCTGGCAATTTTTTAAGCTATATATATCAACTA
Organism: Alestopetersius hilgendorfi; assembly: GCA_037577075.1. Lineage (NCBI taxonomy): Eukaryota > Metazoa > Chordata > Actinopteri > Characiformes > Alestidae > Alestopetersius > Alestopetersius hilgendorfi. The sequence goes on from JBBIGB010000039.1 coordinate 19,246,420, forward strand.
CCTGCTCTTCTAAAGCTACAATGCTGGTTGTTCTTCCAATGGAGAGTCAGTCAAGGATGGCATCCTTGAGAAGCCTTTTCTCTGGCTGTGCTTTCGAGACCCCCCCCACTCCTTTATTCCAGCAGAAATTCTTTATTGACAGGTCCTATTCAAACCCCTCAGACTGTTACGGGTAGGAATTTAATTCCCCATTTTCAGGATTGCATGATAAGTACTAGGCAAGAGGATGCAGCACGGAAGCCAAGTGTTCCTCCCTGAGATTCTGAGATTTTTTCTTTATTTTTGGCTTTTGTGCAAATTTAACCCCTTCAGTGTTTTTTCTAGTTTAATGAGTTGCATTTCAGTGCATAATTGGCCAAGATTTGGACTCTTTTTCTTTGCTGAAGGCAAATCAAACTCTGGCCTTGTATTTCCGGTGCATCATGTAATGCCAATAATCCCTACCCGTCTTGAGTGTTTATTATTATGATTTTTTTATTACTATTTTGGTATATATTAATTACCGTCCTGCGTTGCACCTGGAGGCGATGGTACCTTAATTCTAATTCTCACTTTAGATAGCCCAGAGTTTATTGTTTCCTGCCTTATCTGTCTCCACGAGCTCATCTCACTGCATTTTTTTAATTAAAAAAAAAACAGGCAGGGATGCGCGGATGGGTCGCTTCTCCTTCCATGGAAGCTTTTGTCTTATTTGTGACCAGATGGCGTTGGGCCATGGAAGCCTCTTTGTATCCTGGAGCCTCAGAGGAGGACAAAAAAGGGAGGGGGGTGCAAATAAAAAAAAGTGCCTCCATAATGTAATGAGCGAGACCGGAAGGGTCCATACTGTGTGTGAAAGGGGGCAGAGGGGTCAAGGCATATATCTACATCCAGCATCAAAATCCAGCTCATCTGCAACCTGCCCTTCCCTGCTTCTTCTACTAACCCCCCAGAACCCCAAATAACCCCCCTCCCCTTGCCTCCTCACCCCTGCTACCCTTTCAGCGGTCTGACAGGGGAAAACTTCCTGCTTTGATCAGCGGAGGGTGGAAGAGAGGGAACGGCCCAGGAGGAGCAAAAGGATGACTCCGCGCTGTTTACCCTGCTTTACCCTGCACTTGGCTGCTGTTGACAACTACCCCCCCCCCACCCCATCGCTTACACCCCTACCCCCCACCCCGCGCCCTATTCTGTTACAGGCCGCCCCCCTCCTGGCGCCCCCTTCCCCTTTCCCCTTCCGGGGAAGGCCACGGGGGCGGGTGCAGGGGTGCACCTTGACCTGTCTAGACGCCACTGCGTGGTTTTGTTTCGTTGCCAGGGCAAGGGGACCTGTGTTCTCCAACTTTAGACTTTAGAGGCACAGGTCAGCAGTAGTGGCACTGGGGCTAGTTTTTTGTTTTGTTCTGGGGGTTTTTTTTGTGGTCTCCTTTTATATAAGAACGGAAGGAAAAAGGTCATCAACATGACCTGGATGTCCTTATTATTCAACTATTTGCTTTTTCTAAACTTTTTGAATAGGAAAAGAACAGGAATTTCTACATTTTCTTTAATTTATCGCTAACTCTCCCATTCCACCAGGTCCCTCTCGCTAGGTCTGAGACTCACCTGTCCGAGCTGTTGGATGGAGTCTGTAATAACATGAGTGACTATGCGCTCTATGAGGATCCCAACACCAAAGAACAGAGCTACAAGAGATTCGCCCCAAGAAGCAGCGATGGCGGGAATTTTCCGGATTTCAAAAATTTTAAATTTGACGGACCGGAGGGTTCCAATAACTTGAAATTTGCTGTGAGTGTTTATTTTACATATCTACCAATTTCCTCCATTTCTCGTGTTTTTGTCTTAAGTAATTCTGTTCAGCTTCAGTAGTTTAAAAATTAAGCTTGAAATTGAACATATTCTTAAAGTTCATTTTAAAAAATAATTTTTTTATATAAAGGACTTTTAAGTAATTACTGCACTGGGAAGGACTTGTTTTGTCAGTAAGCCTTTTTACAAAATGGAAAATTGCTGCTATATGCCACTCAGATACATTTCTAAACTTTTTCTACATGTAGTGATAACGAGCTGCTAGAGTGTAATGGCTTGGAATGGTTTCCAGTTATTTAAACACACATGCTAGTATAAAGTTAATAATGTTCTTTTTCATATGATTTCGAAATTATTTCAAATTATTTGGCCTCTATTTCTGCTGGTATTTGCTCTGTAATTATTTGTAGTTCATAAGCCTTAGAATCATCTGCCAGTATAAGTGTACAGTTTTAATTTTAATATCTATATTATTGCCTAGTTGCAAGGGTTTTTCTTATGTGGCCGCGTGTACTACTGCTTTCCAAGATGGCAGTCAACCTGCCAATGGTAGGGCACTAAAGATGGCTGCCAGCCCGTGCTTAAGCGTCGTTTTGGAAGATAGTATTAGCTCTGTAATCTCTATGGTAGAGGGGTAACTCTCCACTGCTCCTGTCTCTTGCAGTGTGAAACGATTGTGGAGGAGTTGGAGGATGATATCATCTCTCTGTTCAGCCGTGAAGGGAAGCACGTTGCTCAGAAGTTGTGCAGTGAAGTATCAGGTACACATGACATTAACACTGCTGCTTCAGCTGTGCACGTAAACAGTAAAGCATGTAAATAGAAAGCTTTATGCACTGAGATCTGTCATGTGGTTAATGAAAGGATGGGAGAAAGGGTGGGCAATGTGTTATTGTGAGCAATTCTATCACAGTATGCTTTTAAGTATCATGAGGGGCATCAGTACCTCCTGAACACTGACACACAGATTATTTTGAAAGGGAAAAAATATTATATATATATGTATGTATGTGTGTGTGTATATATGTATGTGTGTGTATATATGTATGTATGTATGCGTGTATATATATA
>JBBIGB010000039.1:19290219-19301479 GCA_037577075.1 Alestopetersius hilgendorfi
GAAAAGTTTTCAGCCCTCTATACACGCTAATTCCTTCCTACAACCCTGGGGGCTAAGCCCCCCTTGTCTTTCCGCCCTAGTGACGTTCCTGTTTCACAGTAGGCAGCTTGTGTAGTATAGACCCAGCTCCCAACCCGTCTTTGTGAGTAGATTAATATTTTTGCCCGATAAGAGTCTCATATTAACGCAGCACGTTAACGCCAATAACGGCCCACAACTAGTATGTTTTGTATAAAAGTGCTTGTGTTTTAGTTCTAGTTGTCTGTCCACCCTCACCTTATTCTATGTTGTATCTGTTCAGGACTCTGCCTCTGTTTGAAATAAAATCACAGTCATAGGAATCTGCGCCTGTACCTCCGTCTCCGCATTCCTGAACAGGCAAAGCTCGGACATGACAGATGGACAGACCACACACCACAGTGCAGCGGATTCCCCCACGAGCACGTTGAGCGTGGCAGGCTGGTCAGCTGAGGAGAAGATGGCTGCCCCCATAGCAGTAAGGAGGCTGGCGACATGACCAGCGGGGAGGAAGCGGGCCAAGATGTCCAACTTGAGTGCAGTAGTTCTGCAGCCGGTTCTGAGGGAGGTCCCTAGCGCTCTTTCTCCTGCTGGCGCTGAAGCATGCTCCCGCACCAGCACTAAGGCTACGGCCGGTAACGGCAAAGCAGCGCTACTTTACGGCCTTCCATCCAAAACCCCAAATAAACTTAAATATGTTCAGAACTCTGCTGCCCGGCTGCTCACCTCCACTCATTGATGTGAGCACATCATACCTGTCCTTCACAACCTTCACTGGCACCCTGTCAAATTCAGGATCAACTTCAAAATACTGCCACTATCCTACAAAGCCCTCAACAACCAAGCTTCTCCCTACCTCCCTGACCTTCTCTTCCATCCAAGCTCAGCAGCTTTTGCTGCTGCTGCACCCTCCCTCTGGAATGCCCTTCCCACCCACATCAGGCAATCACAGACTCTATCTTTAAGCAGTCACTCAAACTTGATTGACTTTCAAGTTACAAATTCCATGCTGACTACCATGCCTAATTTGTCTGAATTCTTGCCGATGTCCAAATGTTTCTCCCCATATGTTCTGTTTGACTACTCAAATTGTACAAGCGCTTTTGAGTACTCCAGCCAACAGCTGCACCATGGCTCAAGCCATCTACACAGGTTCCGTGGCAGCCCAAACCGCCAATTCCCACTCCGTAGTGTCCCCAGCCATCGTGTCCAGCTCCGCTGCCTAGCTAGACACCCACCGAGGCTCCGCAGCATAGCCAGCCACCCACTGAGGCTCTGCGGTCTAACCAGTTGGCCACAGCAGCGCCGAGACTACATACCCCGACAGAGGACTAGGGACCTGCCCCAAGATATTTTTTTGGGTGGCAGGGGATCACTGCCCAGCAGATAAAAGAGTGGGGGGGCTCTGCCCCTATGGACCCCGTGGGGTCATGAAGGCACCAAGCAAGTTGACTTGAGAGACCTCCACAGGACCTTTTTCTGTTTGGCTACCACTGTCTGTCCTCCCTCGCAGTTGTGTGTGTCTAGAGGCCCTTTGGGCACCCGAAATGGCGCCGTGGGGGTGGGTACAGTAAGGTTCATAGACAGCAACCTCTAGGGGCCACTATCAGACTGGACTGGTGGGGACTCTTGTTTTGACACACAGGGTGTGGTTTCTGTTGTCGCTTTAAGGGTTCTCAGCCAGCCAGGGATTAAGGAATAAGTATGTTTGGGTTTGACTCCCTGCAGTGCTAGCCTTAGCTATGTTGAAGTCGTTTCAGGTGCAGAACGCCACTACTGTTACTGTACTTTAACACCAACTTGCAGGTTGTGCAGGTCACCGTGCTGTTTGTGTGTCTACAGTGAAGTCTCTCCACACATATGATATGTGGCTGTCTTCTCTGCTGCGCCAAGTACTGCCCCTTTTATGAAGGGACTATAATAATTGGTTAAACCAAGGAAACCGTGTCAGCGTAAGTCAATCAGAGGTAGAGATTGCATTGCGTACACAAACGAGGGTAGAGAGAGGGAAAAAAAAAACAGGCGACTGGTCGACTTCTCTCAGGGGGCGTCGACTCCTGCCTCTGCATTCGACTAGTCGACTAGTGCCTCTGTAATCGACTCTTGACACATTATAATATCAGCATCGACAGTTTGGGGTTCTCTTATCCAGTGGGAAGTACATCAGTGCTAGACACAAATTAACATCTGCTTTTAACCAAGTTTAGCTTGTTATGTTACACCTTGAGAAACCATGTCAAAAATAAAACATGTCAGAGGTTAATACACAATATTAGACAGGTGGTTTTAATGTCACACCTGATTTTACTACTGAGTTCTGACGGTTAACAAACCTAACTAAACCTTAACTTAAATATCAATATCTTGTGCCACAGCCTACTGGCTTCAATGGGCAAACCCACATTATCTGGTTTAAATGATCATTATTCATTTCTGCTTCCTGCAATATTAAGATCTATATTGCACGACAAGCATAATACAAGCACAAATTGAATTTGAAATCCCCACAGATGACAAATTAGCATCTCCTGCATCGAGTGAAGGCTTGAAGAACCTGCGGCTGATGATGTGAATAGTGCTGGCCCTTGCCCCTTGGCAGAAACGCATTAATCATATAGCGCCCGATCACAATGACAGAATTCCGTCTCGACTTCTGAAGGGGTAGCACCAACCTGCTGTAATTGGATGCTAATTAATTCATCATGCGGTAGCATTTTAATCTGCCTGTTACAGGCTGATTTGATCTGTCCTCCATTACCTGCTGACCTTTCATCATCGTTCATTTACGCTGATCAAAGCCCTTTAATGTCTAAATCGCTTCTTTTTTTCCTCAGGAAAAGGGTTTTTTGAGGGGGGTGGGGTGGAATATGACATCAGCACTTTGTTGGACGACAGCAACTCAAGGATATCTAATATGACCACACATCCTTGATGAGCAAATAATAAACTCCTTCACAGTGATTCAACCATGTTGACTGTTTTCCAGAAAGCCAAGCTTGTACACAGATGTGACGGCTGCACCTGAAAAGTAGGAGGCGAACGTGACCGCATGTGCAAAATTGGTAGTAATCGGTCCGTCGCGCTATGTCAGACAGCCAAGGGAAAGGATGTCAAAGCCTAATTCTCTCAGGTCACAAGGTCGCATCCCACACTAAATCTAGCTGTCAATTAAATGATCTAATTATGCTTCCAATTGGACGCATTTCAGAGTTTGTCAAGGTCTTTTAGTGTTGATGCTTCGGATGCTGCAATGCTCCTAATCCAGCCTGCACCAGCTGCACTCCAATATACTTGGATTTACAACAACACAAACACTGCTTCTAATACACACAGTTTTGAACTGAATAGTTCTGTTAATGTTGCTAATAACAAAATAAAAAGAACTGGAATCAATTAGCATTGTACAAATTAGTAGATAGCATGCTAACTACTTATATTTGTATTTATTTATTATAATTATTTTATATTATAACATCAATCACTGCTATACATATAATAACATGAGAGAGGGCTTGAACTATGTAATATATTTTTATCTGCCCTCAACTGGACAAAGCAGAAACAACACTTGGCCCTATTTCTCATTCCAGTCGCTATGTCTTGCTCTGGGCATCTGTGCAGGCCTTTCAAAATAACCTTGTAAACATCTTTTTGAATCATAATCCTCATTAACTAAACGTAACTGTAGCGTAATTAATTACCTGTTTTGAAATGAATGCACAGTGTGTGTTTCAATAGATGCACATTATTGTGCCAGACACTGTTCAAAACACAGAAGTAATGATAATAATAATCATCATCATCATCAATATATTTAAAATTAGATATACAAATACTGAATATAGAGTGTACTATATAGTATAATAGATTTGACCCTAATTTTTCAAGTTTTACTTCCAAAGAACCAGACTTTCTTGTACTTTTAAAGTAGTATCGAGGAACAGTTATCCAAGGTTCTGAAAAAATTGTAAAGGCTCTAATTTCCAGTCCAGTCCTTGAACCTGACCAGTTTCAGATGAATGTTTTTATCCATTAACCCACACAGTGACCTATGAATGAATCATTCAAGCAGAACAAAGCACCTCTAACTTATGGCCTGAATCAGTGAAGAAACGGGTGCAGACGATCAGGCAGTGATTAGAATACTGGTGGTGCTGAATGCTGAGTGGTTGGAACAGCTTTATCTAGACACCTTGTATCGTTAGGCACTCTGTAGTCTGATGCTTTGTTCCAAATTTGCTGTATACGTCTAGGTTTTGATATATAGATCAAATTCCATAATATATAGATCAGATTTCTCTTCAAATTAAAGAGCATATATACTTTTCATATCATGTCTCCTGACTTGTCAAGTTTGTATCCTGTATTCTATCTTAATCACAAATATAACTTAGCCACTGTCCCACCACTGTGGCCCCCGATGATTTGGCTGTGTTAACCCGAAGTGTCCAGCAGGGGGCAGGTTTGCACAACAAAGAAAGTAAAGAGCAGTCTGTAACAGGTTCAAAATTAAAGTGATCACATGGATAGATAAACAGCAAAAATAAACATTGCGTGAAGGCTCGATAACACTTTAGGAGGCAGTAAATGCTGCCACTGCCAAAAAGCAATTCATAGACTCATCAGCATCTCTTGGTGTAGTTAAGAATTCAATCAAATGAGTGTTGAGTAAAAAGGAACAGCAAGCCTGTCCAAAGTTGATCAAATCAATTACAGTTTTTAGCTGAAAATCTAAAAAGCCAAAAATTGTTAATCAAGCGATGTGTTCATATCAGACTTTATTGCTGTGGATGTTTAAGAGGTAATTGAAAATTTAATAGCCTGATATCTATGGGGAAATAGCGCTTTGCTAATGCATTAATGATATTGCAATTAGCATGAGGACAACCTTCTTTGTCTACTTGTGTGATTCTTATCACCAATAAGGGCCTTTGAAGGTCTTGTTCATTTTCCACAATCCTGTAATTTACAGTTTTCACCCATATGAAACACTGTGGTTGCCAGATGTTTGTCCATGAATCCTTAATATTGATATTGCAGCTCCTTTTCCATGCAGCACATACTGCAGTCTCTGAATGCCCTGAGGTCAGGCCCAAAAGCAGACCAGGAGCAGGAGTAAAGCCAAGTAAAATGCCTTGAAAACTTTTGTGGTCTTGTTGGAAGTGCACATTTAAGCACACATTATAAAAATAAAGGTACCAAGAACAGTTATTTGGATTGGCGTCATAGATGAACCACTTTTGGTTCCATAAATGTTTTTGTTTTTGAAACATTTTCAGTCCAGATTATTTTAGACAGATGTGCCGTATACCTCCCATGCTCTGTAGCATGTATGAATGTGCTGAGCAGGCCCAGCTGACCTCAATTTTGAATCTATATAGTTAGGGGAAAATAGTATATTAATATGAAAGAAGACTTATTATTGGAGGGCTGATGCCAGGAGCTTAAAAATGCTGCTAGTTACATCTGCATTTAGAGCTATTACATTAGTAAACCAGGCTACAAATTATAACTGAAAGTATTTTCAGTGGTGCTTGTGCAATGAAGGATGTTATCAGACTTCACCTGTAAGCAAACTTGAGCGAAAATAAGCATAATTAAAATTACATTGACTTTCTTTGGCCACTTTATTGGAAATGCTCCCGTTGTGGCTCCACCTTGCTAGTGAACAGTTACAGACTGGATATTTTTAGCTGGTGGACCACTCTCAACCCAACTGGGACGATGCCGTGTCTAAAACAACAGCAACACTTCTCTAAGCTGCTCAACAAGTTTTCTTTAGAGTCTGCAGAGATATTTATTCTGTTATGATGTTAGATGGACCTATCGGTTCATTCATCTCTCTAGGGTCAACTCACAAGCCAAAGAAACTTTGAAACCAGTATTTGAAAGTTGGACAGAACAAATTTGGTATGATTTTTATGAGTATTTCTTTGTACTACCTGAATTGTTAAAATGCTGTAATTTCATTTAAGTTAAATAGCAATTTCCAAGGTTTCAAGTTAAGATCTTGTGTTTATCTGGTGGAATGTCCAACTGGAAGCATCCTCTTCCAACCCTGTTGCAAATGCTAATGGCACAGTATTATGCAAATGTTTGCCCACCCCTTGATAACATATTTTGGTCGTTTTTTAATTGAAAAGATGTAAACATGGTGTCTCTAGGAAATGCAGAATATTTTCAGCACATATTGATGCATAGTTACTTTATTTGTCATAAAAAAAATTGTGGCACTCTGCAAAAGTTTAGGTTTGAAATTGGCCCCAGCTGACATTTACACCCTTGCACAGTGCTCTAATAATGCTTTCTTTTAATTTTTTTTTAACAATTTATGGCATAAAAATAACTATACATCAATGTTTGCTGGGAAAAAAATATTTTTTTCCATTTTCTAGAGAGACTATGTTAACATCTTTTCAATTACAAAATCACCAAAATATTTATCAAGGGGTGGCCAAACTTTTGCATAAGAATATATGTTACCTCAGCCAGTGAAACAGACGTCTCTTTTTACTCTTTTCAACTCAAAAAATAGCAGGTTTGTAAAGAGTTGGGCAGTCAACACATCAGATAGCGCGTTACCACAATGTCATGTATGATAGAGATGTTGTTACTGCCTCAAGTGTCTGTCAATATCAGTACCAATCCAATACTGTCTTTATCCCTAATTCATCTGGAGGCAATTCCTCTGGAGGCAAAAATGACTCCCTACTTCCTCTAGAGGGCGATATTGAATTGGGACCCTCTCTCCAAATCCCCCTGGGGAACCCATCCAGACTCTAGTTTCTAGTTCCCAGTGTAGTTCCCAATATGAGGATTAGGTGTTCAGGAAGGACATGCCCGGGGCCCACCCGGGGGGTGTTGGTACCAGGCATTCGCCTTAATGTTCTTCGACCCTGGATGGTTGGATAGATGGAAATTGAACTGTTAAAAAAAGTGTGCCCAGGGTTTAGCTCCTGTTAGATAGTGATGAGGTTTTGAGGGTCTGTCCAGACTTAAAATGGTTCACTGCTGCCCTGGAGCCAGTGATGCCATTCTTCCAGGACCCACTTGATGGCCAGCAAAAAGTCCTTTAGTAGGCTAGTTGGCTGGGTGATGTTTATTACAGACTTGCCCGGCCCCAGCTCCTTAATGTGAACTTTCTACCAAAAGGGTAGTTAGGTGGAAGCTGCCCCTCAACTGTCATCGTCGCTATCATCTCTCTCTGATTGACTGACCTGAGACTTCAATCTTAGCCTATCACCATAGCAGTCCAAAACTTTCCTGCATTTTCTGTAGCAGGGGCGAAATTTCCAGCGCCCCAAAACCATTTAATTCAGCGATGCTAATAGGCCATATATTTATTATTTCTGATCATGATTGGCTATTTGGCTGCACTTCTAGGGCATTTGATGAGCGCCCAAGAAGAGAAATGATAAGAGTCTGTCAGTGGAAGCTCACTGTTGAATGAGAGTCAGTTGGAAATGTTGTTTAAATTATTCAGATTGCATGTAGGCACATACTATTAAGTAAAATTTACATGGCTAAAATGATATATATTTTTTTATTTTTATACATTTTATATTCCCCCCCTCATGGTCTAGAGATGAAAATCTGGTTATGTTGCATGTTGCACCAAAACACATATAGGCTAGTGCAAATGTTACCAATGGAACATTCTTGAGCAACATAAAATGAAAACTCATAAAATGAAAACTCTGAAAACTAAAAAAAATGTATTTGTTTGCTTGTAGCATGGCTGCCAACAGTAATTATGTTCTCTGCATCTTTTCTGCTTGTTACTCAGTAATTTGTAAAATGCTCTGGCTTTAAGCTTATTTAGTTTTAACCTGGATGGAGGCAACTTAGTGCACTAGACTGAAAGGTTGCAGCACGAATTCAGGCTGAGGTAGCTACTGTTTTATCCAGGAGTAATGTGAAAGAGTAGATTTACTGTATGGACAAAAGTATTGGGGCACACCTGTTTTTTAGGGTTTGGGCTAGGCTCCTTACTTCCACTGAAGGGCCATCCTTATGCTTCAGCATACCAGAACATAGCCATATTTCCAACATAAAATGGATATAGTTTCAGGAAAGCTCATTTTTATTCCAGCATGACTGTGCCCCAGTGCACAAAGCAAGGTCCATAGAGACATGGTTGGATGAGCTCCATGTGGAAGAACTTGACTAGCCCACACAGAGCCCTCACCTGGGATGAACTGTAACAGTGATTGCGAGCCGGGCATATAGCTTCTCGTCCGTGTAGCTGCAAAGGGGAGACCAATTTCATATTAAAGTCTATATATTTTAATACAATGTAATTAAAATCCTGTTGGTCAATTGGTCAGACATCCCAGTACATTTGTGCATTGTATTAAGATGGTCAGGGCATTCACATCCAAAATATTCACATTTCATTCATGGAGATATCACAGCAACCCTGTCTGAGGTTCAATACTCAAGACTCCCTCAAAAGCCCTCTCCTCATTTTGAACCTTCATAATTTAAAAGAATTCAGCAGCTGCCTAATTGTAGCTCATCATCTGTTTTCTACAAAAAAAAATATTATCTGTGGTAACTCACAATACATTAAAGGTTCAGAGGATAGAGATTGGTTTGAAAAATGTCTGGAGCATGTCTTTAGAACTCATATGTACCGAATCTTTAGCAAAAAACAGAAAACCTTTTGACTCGAATAGTAGCCAGTTGGTTTAGGCTGAGACAGAAATGCCTTCCATTAAAGACTGTATTTGATTTCCTAGGAGAATAATGTGCTTTTGCCTTGAATTCATTATTTTGAGAAAATGTTTTTTTTTTCCATAGAAGGTGTTATCGGCTCTTGTGTCCAGGCTGCTGCCTAATAAAGAGTGAATAAATGTCAGATGTTTCTGCTGAATAGATTCAGTCCCTCTCTGTGTTTTTCATCATTTAATAAAATCCACTGGACAAACGAACCTTTCTGCTCATCAGACAAGATAACGTTTCCTTGGTTACTTTCACAATGACTATTTTTTTTCTACTCCGTCTTTAGACATGATGTTTGATGGACACTGTAATCAAGCACACAAGTCTAAGGTCACAGCAGTGACTCCAGTGCTGAGAAATCCAGAACAATATTAAAGATCTCACAGAGATAAACAGTGTCTATGACATAGCCTGCAACTTCTCTCTGACAGCGGGTGCAGTATAACTGGATGAAAGCATTAGATTTCCAGATTAAATGGACATTTATGTCTTTCACATTATTGATTACAACAAACGATAATTTTGAAATGTCTTCCTCCATAATAGAGCAGCTGCAGCATTTTAACCAGAAATATTTCCTCATTCTTCTTAGTATTTCCAAAATCTGTTTTTGCAAGTCTGGATTGCTAGTTCTTTATTTTTTTGAGGTGTTTTATTTATTTATTTATATATTACTTATTTATTTTAAAATCATTTGATATAGGCAAACATTACAAACATTACATAGACATATGCATGGATATAGACATGGATATTACATTATAGATATATCTAGTGTGGGAAACATACGTGAGACATATGGACATGGAAGACACAACCGGCTGGGAGTGTTTGATATGTGTGTATGATAGATGTGTATATGCTCAGTTGTATAAAATATTCGGAGTGGCGGTACTGTATTGAAGATGCAGTATGACAGTGAGTTTATACGGAGTTCTGAGTAGTGTGGTTTAGGTGGTGGCTCGGTGGGAAGGGAGAGGAGAGAATTGAGCTTAGGGTTGAAGACAGAACTGAAGATGTCAGTTAGTTCTCTGTCCCTGACCCCGGCCATGATGACAACAAAGATAAGAGATTAGCTGGTGATTATGTCTGTCTTATCATTGGTTCTCTGTTCATGTACCTTAGTATTCAGTTGTTTAGAATCCAATTTATGTTATTGGTCCTGCCTCACCTTGACCTGTTCGATGTCCTCCATGTTCATTGTACCTGTGTTCTGTTCTATTTGGTTCTGTTTCCAATAAATCTCCTCTTCATGTAAGTGTGCGACTGTGCCTCCAACTGTCTGTCTAGACACGGCCGGTTTGTGACAGAGAAACCATATTCAGGACTCCCATCTGGCCCCTCACTCGCCCTATCTTTGTAGTGATTGTGTATCTGCAAAGTGCGATGCAATAAAACACGTCAGCATCCAGGTTTAACACCCCCGATTGTCTGTCAGGTTACCCAAAATGTCCCGAAACTTGCCCCCAAATATGCTCCCAAAACAGTTTAATTTCATTTAACCCATTACCCGTGTGTGGTGGTAAACCTGTATATTTACTGTACACTTAAACAACACAATGTAACTTCAAGTTAATCACACATCTGTGAAACCAAACTGTCCACTTAGGAGGCAACACTGATTTACAGTCTAGACTCTCGCAGTGACAATCAGTGTTGCCTCATGGACAGTTTGATTTCACAGACGTATATATATATATATGTGTGTGTGTGTGTGTGTGTGTGTGTGTGTGTGTGTGTGTGTGTGTGTGTGTGTGTGTGTGTGTGTTACACTGATGTTACTGCCTCTGTGGTTTCTGGACTATGCAGTTATAATCATGGGAAGCTGTGTCTATTAAGTGTCTACTGCACTCTGCTGACTTCCGTTCTCTTTCAATCTGTTTCAACGAGTGTGTGTGTGTACACACACACTCATATACACACAAACACACACACATATACAGTGTGTGTGTGTGTGTGTGTGTGTGTGTGTGTGCTGTGTTTAAGAAGCTGTCACATACATTATTCATATCTCCATTCCACCAGCAAATTTCTTACCTGACACTTCATGGTCCAATTAGCCCTGAAAATGATTCCTTTTGTATTGTGGGCTCGTAGATAACACTAAAATGTCCCACCTAACTCTACTTTCCCCATCACTCAAGCTTTACCGCATGTTGTTCTCACTGCTTCTGAAAAAGAGTGATCTGTAATGCCTCCGATTCTGAAGTGAACAGACAAGTGCATTTGGAGAATGAGCTGCAGCTGCAGGGCCTACTGATGCTAACACTCATGCCCACATACAACAAACATCTTAATATGCTTCTGCGCATTGCACTGCACTGAGATTTCTTTCAAGCAGCCTGCAGAAAAGAAAAGGTGGAAATACCAAATCTAAGACTTACCAAGTCAGCTTTGTTTACAGCAATGAAGAATGGAACCAAAGAAAATATTCCACAATATGATTATGAGGCTTTGTATGAGAGTTTTGAAATAAGCTTTTGGTCTAAGAATCAGAATCAGAATCAGAATTAGAATC
>JBBIGB010000039.1:19313038-19341184 GCA_037577075.1 Alestopetersius hilgendorfi
TACAGATACGGATACAGATAATTCATATGGTTAACAGATACAGATACAGATAATGCTGTACTCGCTCATCCCTAGTACGTAGTATCACTGTAGATTCTCGCTAAAACGTCCAAAGGCAAAGTAGGTTTCATGGCAGTGACAAAAAGTAAGGTTAATAATTAACAAGCACTGTCTCGTCAATTTCTTTTCTTTAACCTTAGCTGAGGGTCTTAGGGTTTCAAAGAGCCCTCCCACAAGTTTAAAAACATTCAAGCACAGACAAACTCCTTTGTTTGCTGAATGTATTTGCTGTGAGCACATGGAAGTTATGACACAGTGTCTGTAAGCTGGCTGGGTTGTGAGAGTTGTGATAAAACTGCTTTTATTGTGTTTTGAGTGAGTTTTGTGGGCAGCTGGGCAGAGAGTTTTTCTTTTTCTTTTTCTATTTTTTTTGTTTTTGTTTTAACGGATCAGTGAACCTAGAGAGGCATGTCGACTCCTCAGTGTGATTCACCGAAGCCTTTTCTGTAGTATGAAAGGAAAGGAAGTGGTATTTAAGCGTTTTTGATTTAGGATTTTATGGTAAAGATAAGGAATTTTTACTTTCCTCCACCCTCACATTATTTATATATATATTCATTTATTAGTGGTGGTGGGCCATTATCGGTGTTTCTCATATGTATATATATATATATATATATGACGGAGCTGGAGAGCCAGAGAGAGAATCTGAATTGTTTGAGTGTATGGTAGTTTATATATTTTTTCCAATTTATATATTTTCTCCACAGGGGAAGTACTTCTATATAACACCAGGGATATGTCCGAGTCTCAGCACTATGAAAGCCATTGTGGAGAGTGCTGCAGGGAAGGTGCTGTCCAAACAGCCTTCTTTCCGCAAGATCATGGAGCACAAGCAAAACAAGGTAACCCACCCTCTCCTCCCATCCCCTGCGCTGACCAACTTGTCCCACACTCATCCAACTATGTAGTTTACGAATCAATCTTCTGAAACCACCTCGACATTTGCGTCATACATGATGGCAGTAGTCAATGCAGGCTTATTTAAGCTTTATTTACCACCTGGAAACAGCAGTCGAATATTTCTTCAAAACTGCCTTTTTCTGAAACTGGGTCAGATTATTTGATCTCCTCCTGTACTTTGAAGAGTAACCTGTTCGAGAGTTTAAAAAAAGAAGGCATTTTTGTGTCCGCCTTAAAGAGTTCATTGTTTATTTGGGAACCAAATCCATGAACGACAGTTCTGTTATTTCGGGATGATTTTTGGTATACGGTATTGGAATATAGACAATAACAGTATAATTTTTTTATGTTTCGGGGAGTCCCAAGATTTTTATTACTAAGTGCCCCTTGTTAAATGTTGTTGTAGTTGTTTATAGGGTAAAAGCTAAGTGCAGTTTAGGAGCATCATTTTTGCAAAAATTGTTTGTTTATTCCTCTGACAGAACCTACCGGAGATTATCCTGATTTCATGTGACAATGACCTGCATTTGTGCCGTGAATACTTCCTAAAGAACATTGGTAAGAAAACCCAAATAATTTTCATATTTAACTCATTTCATTTTCATTTTGAGCCTCCTGGCTAAACATATGTATTTTCATTTGTTTTCTGTCAGC
Organism: Alestopetersius hilgendorfi; assembly: GCA_037577075.1. Classification (NCBI taxonomy): domain Eukaryota; kingdom Metazoa; phylum Chordata; class Actinopteri; order Characiformes; family Alestidae; genus Alestopetersius; species Alestopetersius hilgendorfi. Next base: position 19,314,656 of record JBBIGB010000039.1, read on the forward strand.
ATCATCATGTTTAACAAGATGTTGGTAGTTAAGGTATTAGTGAGCAGTGCTGCTGCTTATGTGTTATGAACGCTGCTGGTTTTGCAATGAGATTAAACTTCTTTTTTTTTGGTTCAATTTTAGATGTTCACAACGCTGAGTTCATTCTGACTGGAGTGCTGACTCAAACCTTGGACTATGTATCATATCCTTTTCAGTGATCATGGTAGGAAAGAATGTTTACAGTATAAAACTCTGGGCACCCTGATCAAAGTATTCATTTCGTGATTTTCGTTTTCATGGGGGGGGGGACTTCAGGGTGACTTTTCTTCAAACTTATGACAGTTATTTATAACATTTGGCATGTGCATAATTTTGAGTGCTTAGTAAGACCCACTTAGGCTGAAATGATGATGGTCACCTAAAGCTTATTGTAGATAAATGTTTTTTTCCATAAATATTTGTCACATTTAAACATATATTGGGTTTTATCACAAACAATTGAATCATTATCTTAATAAAAAATATATAAAAAGTAAAAGAATATAAAAGTATAATTTCTTCACTCTAAACATTCCTTTGGTGCTCCTTTGGTGCTTTTGTTTCAAACACAAGTGTGGTGTAATTTCAGACACAGACCTTTTGTAAACTTATAATCAAGGTTGCTCTCTACATTGCACTTCAGTATTAGAGGATCGTTGTGCACAGTAGGCCAAAACATTTCTGTACCAGCCAGATCTTCTCGTCAGTCTTTGCTTTAGTCACTTTAAAAACAGCTATTAGACTAGGCAGGTATGCAAAATCCCCACAACACTGCAATGTTTTTCCATAATGACATTTAATCCCATGAAGCGTGAGTGTTCGTTTCAGATCCTCAGTCTGCAGCTTATATAAACCTATGGCTGCCGAGTGTAAGAGGTTTGAGGGGGCACAGCATTTTATTACACCCTGGAAGTCGTGATATAAGGGCTTTGGAGTAAAATAAGCTCTGAAACTGTACAAAACCAAAAATAGCTCCAATGCTTTGAGTAAAATAGCACCTTAGCTTTTGCACATGTCACATTTTACAATGGGTCTTCTCAATTTTCTCCTGCAGATAAATAATGATCATGCATTAAAACTGGTAGAAATGTCATTGTTGCAGTTGTTTTATATTGTTGCAGTGTGTGTATATTTTTAACTGAGAAAGACAACAGCTTGTAATTTGACCAGTGGTGCCCAATATAGGTTAGTTGGTCAGTTTATGTAAAATGGAAATGTTATTTAATTATTAGAAACTATTTCAGCTACAGCGTGGAGTAAATTTACAGTGATAGTTACTTGCAGTTTAACCCCATAATCTCTGGTGAGAGTGTATTAATAATACGATAAGCCTTTATTAGTTCTACAAGTGGAGAATTTCGCTTTACTCTCTGTAGCACTGTCTCTATCTCTGTATATGTACGTGTGTGTGTATGTGTGCGCGCATTGACAGTTTTTTCTTAACAATCACACATATAAGTTCACATGAGTGTCCTTGTGAGGATCTGAGGGAAGATAACACTACTTTCTCTACTGGTGCCTCCAATTGGTCGACGATGAAGGTTACTTGTTCATTTCCACTGTACACAGCTGTTTATCTGCATTGCTTTTTTATATGGTCATTTGTTATTGTTTTTGTAGACATTACCAGGAAAAAAAATTGTTGTAATTTTTTAATTGTTTAAATTATGCCTTATTGTCCTGTTTGTTTCTATTGTAATGTTAGTCTTTCCCTTTTGGAATAAAAATCTCAAATGATTGTGGAACCTGGATGGATTTTTGCAGTAGGAAGAACTCATTGTCTTCAGTTACAAGCTGCATGTAATATACATTTCTATTATTCCTCACAGCCGGCGCTTTGAGGCCGCCCGTCACCTCCAGTTAGTCCAGACTATATTTATGACGTGCTTTTGATCATCTCATCTCATCTTGATGGCCCTTGTGAAGGAGCATGCGGTGGCTTGCGCGTTCCCGGCTGCTCTTAAAAGCTGTATTCCTGATAGACGGAATTCAATTAATTGTTAATGAAGTGTCACGGGTACTTACCGGTAGAAGGCAATTGTGTGCTGTCAGCCAGTTTAGCCCGGGGTGCTCCCCACGCCCCTGTGCTGGGGTGCGGGGAAGAGCCCCTGGTAGTGCCCTCTAAAAACAGATAAATTAAAACTCGCCCAGCCAAGGTCATGTACCAGAAATGCTACTAGAGAAATAACAGGCGTCTCGAAAGCTGATGAATGTGGTCGTTTAAGCAGCGGGGTTCACTCCTGTCGATTGTGGATTGCCCATTGAACTAAAATATGAAAAGCAATCATTTTGAAGTAATACCGGCATACAGCCTTACTGTATGTGTCTGTATATGTTGTCTATGTACATGCATGAAAAAGATGACCCATTAATTTGCTTACATTCGCTTGCAGATGGTACAATATAGAATACAGTACAATATAGAATCATAAATATTTGGGGTTTATATATATATATATATATATATACGTGCATTAGCATACCTCATCTTTTTCGGCTGAAAAATTTTAATTTGCTACCAGCAAATCATCACCGTTTTGCTTAGCTTGGCTAGATGGTACCTCATTGTCACTTAATTGACACACTGCTTAATTGCAATTAAAAATGCAAATTATGCACCAGATCTTTGATTAACATGCACAAGTTCCTTGTTGGTTTGTAGATGTCCTCAAAGATTTGTGCTGTTGATGCTCTCCTTGCAATAAAACATCAGGAGACGACGTAATTAACCTTAAACACTGAAACGATGTGTATTTTAATTACCGTTTTTTTCCCCCCTCTCCTCTCGGTAGCATTGCAGCGTTTGGACTCTTAACTTCTTAGTGGTAAATGTATTACAATATACAAATTACACGCTAATTAGAAAGAACAATGCTTTGGGATTCCCTGATTTTTAAATTTGCATATGAGCTAATTAGCCTTCATTAACGAGACCGCTAATTACAAATTTCATGAAGACAAAATTAACGATGACATAGCATTGCTGTGTATGGACAGAGCAGAGTTGTTTAGTCTTATTTAATCAGGACTGTGCAGCAAATCTAGACAGGTTAATCATTTCAGTTGTCTGATGTCCATATGGGCAGCAACTCAGTAACTACCTACGTTATGATTAAAACAAGTCTGATTTATTTATTTATTTATTTTTAAAGAATCAAAATGCTAGGGACTATCATCATGTGTCGTCCCACTGCTGTGCATTTAAATCACACTAATTAAGCCTGGGGTCTAGATGTAGTTTGTATATTTCAGATCGTTCAAATCAATAGTAATGAAGTACGTACATATGAGCAATTAAATGAATTATGTAAAACTAAATTGAGTTCGTTGGAGGGAAAAAAGAAGGAATGCCTGACACGGGAGGAGAGACAAATCCAAATTAATAGATGTGCCAATCATTTGTCTCAAAGGGATTTTACTGTCCATATACATTTTAAAAAAAGGTATATGAGTCTTACATCAATCAGATGATAATTGCTTTTGTGTCTGGGTGGATGAGTGAAGGTGCTTAGGGGCATGGACCTGTTTCTTAAACAGTCTTATAAACCCATTTTTTAAAGACTTTTGTTTAAGACACTTATCAAAAGACACCCCGCTGCAGTGTACTCCTGATATCTCAATATAGTCTCTGTAAATTGTTAGTTAAAATGTTGGAAACAGTAATGGGGTTCCCAGCAAGCCGCTATGGCGCTTTTGGGGCTTTTCCAGGGTTAAATGTATGAATTCGTCATGGTATCTTAAAGCTGCGGGGAGTACGATTTATATGTTAACGTGGTTTGGGGCTGTGGGTCACATGGTACAGCTATTCAAATAGTCACCAACTGCCATTTGTCATTAGTGCACTGTTTCCAAAGCGGATTTCCATCCCCAATCGGCTTTTGTTAAATTTGTGGGGGTAAAAAAAAAAAGAAAAAAAAAAAGCCACATTGTAAATGCATTCAAACCTACATGAAGTTTTTATTCACTGTCTACACATTTTCAATGCTCTCAGTAGCTAAATTGAGTATTTATTTAAGGAGGAAACTATTTAAATTCTGTATGTGATGATACATGTTAACTGCATGAGTCTCTACACATTGTAAATTAAACAAGATTATCCCTAATTTTATTTAGTTTAGTTCACTAGCCATAGGCTGCCGTGTACACTATATTCACAAAAGTATTGGGATACCTGTTTTTAAGGGTTTGGGCTAGTCCCCAGTGAAGGGTGTGGAAGAACTTGACTGACCCACACAGAACCGTGACCTGAACCCCATCCAACATCTTTGGCATGAACTGAAACGGAGATTGCGAGCCAGACCTTCTTGTCCACCATCAGTGTCTGACCTCTTAAATGCTCTACAGAATGGGCACAAATGTGTGGAGTGCCTTTCAGGAAGAGTGGAAGCTGTTATAGCTGCAATAGGAGGGACCAACTCCATATTAATGTTTATGTATTTGATTTTAATGTTATTAAAGTTCCTGTTGGTGTGACTGTCCGGCGTCCCAATACCTTGTAGGTAAGTGCTGCCCTCTGTTGGGCTCTTTTGGAAAAGCAGCTACTTCTGTACATGCATTAGCGCACCGTTTGTGTTTTTCGTCACCTAAAATGCTTCTAATATTTAATTCAAACAATGTAACATCATCAGCAGTTTGTTTAATAATTCCTCCGAGTGGCCTTGAGCTCGTTTTTCTGAGGAATTTGTTATCATTGCCCCTTTTATTCCAACTGAAACGAATGCCTCCCAAATCAAAAGATGGTCAAATGAATGGCATGAAGAAAATGCCAGTTTCCAGGAAAACAGTACTAAAGCAGACAGCCCTTTTATTCCATCAACACCGCTTGACAAGATTTCCTCCACGGAATTTGTAATACAGTTTTACAAAACCAGAGAAAATATTTACAGTATTTCTTTGTGCAAACTTGAGAATTTATATATATGTAATGACAAAACAGGTAAAAGGCATGCATAGGAGTAAACTTTGGCCAGATGCAAACATGTACGCCTCTTATTACACTACTCCACACTTTTTGGGCATTTTTACAGATCAGAAACAAAAGCAAAATATATCTACGCTACTGGAAATATCTTATTGCTGTCACACATACTCTTACTCTACATAGTCTTTAACATTATTTATAGCCATTAATGAACAAAACAACTTTGGTATTATCGTAAGAATAACAAAAAAAGCAGGTCACTTAGGATCGACCCGTGTGTGTTAGTTCAAACCTCCATTGTACTGAAACCCAAGATAATGTTAAACCACCATAAAATGCTATTTACTCCTTTATAAACAGGCAGTTCAAGAATTTAATTTATATCAACAAAGGTATACTAGGATTGATATCTACTTGGCAACTTAAAACAAAATAGATGGAAATATACTATATATCATCTATTTTCAAAAATATTTTTGTACACGTTTATAGTCAGTGTATTTAAACGATATAATAATTCACACTTTTATAAAAAATAAATCCGATACTGTCAGTCCAAACTGATCCCTAACATTTAAAATAAAAAATGTTATTCACAAGCACCATATCTAGCACTAGATCTAGAGTTATATCTTGCGGTTACTACTGAATTCAGAAGTGCATAATTACAACATTTGACAAAAAGACCAGGACCCAAAAAGATTTGCTCAGCTGAAGACTTAAGTAGTAACACTTTCTTTAACAGATCCCTGTATTCTAGGTATTAATCAGGTAAATATGAAGTAGAAACTCCAAGGTTATAGAAAATTTCTATGGAATACATGATAAATTCCTAAGCCGTCTAGCTAAATTACAATGAAAGGCCAAGAGGGTTCCAATTAACTTCAAACACTAAAGTGCTGTGTAATAAATTTAAAATGATAGTAGGTACAATGTCTAAGTAAAAAAGTCTAAAATGACTAACTAGTCGAACATAATTGGAGTATAAAGGAGTTAAGGACAAACATACAGATATAGTTAACTGGCAATTAAAGACAAGGAACGATTGCTTTCTTTTTCTTTTACAAGCCTGATTCACTTCAGTTTGTTCAGACGTAATAAATAGATACCAAACAAAATAATTACCCAGTAAGTCACACATGCGTTGTTTAGTCTGTCTTGGAGCTTACCATCATATTTCCAATTAACTTGTCTATACTGCTGAAGACAGCATTACCACTTAAGTCAACTTAGGTCGCATGAACACTGCCCATCAAAAGCTTGAGCACAGCTCGCTTTTCAAACATATAAATTATACTTTTTTTGGTCGGTTTGTCAAAATCAAACAAATATTTGCCCATTTTAATGACAGCGCACCAGGGCTCATGCATTTAATGTTGCTGTGTCATCACTTACAAGCACTCCAAATTATGTGTGCTTCTAACAACAGTGTGGAAAACTAAGTCATCAAATTGTAAAACCTGGTAAAAGAATAGAAAAAAAATCACTTCTGCGTTTTTGAAAAGTAACACTGAAAATCCAAAATTATAAACCTAAATAACTGCAAAATAAGGATATCCTCCAACTTTTCACAGGCAGTGTGTTCTGTGACAGATATGTACGGTAACACCTCAGTAAGGAAGGAAAATCAAACAGAAAAATATAGAGAGCAGAAAGAGAATGCTCATGCCGTGTCCTTTGAGGTCGGCGCTGGTGTGATAGTAGGCAAGCTGCTGGTGGTCCTAGGATGCAGTCTTGGGCTACTGGAGCCAAGGACTTGTGGGACTCTGCTGGGCCGGCTCATGGCGGTGGGGGAGAGGAGCGAGGGGGAAGACGGGGATGAAGAAGAAGAGGTAGAGGTGGGAGACACTGAGGAGGAGGAGGAGGAGTGGGATGAGGACGAGGAAGAGGAAGAATAGTGGCTAGATTGGGTGAGCGACAAGCCGTACCCTGTCACCCGCTGTGAAGGGCCGGGGACTCTCGGGGGCTCGTTATAGGGTGGGGTTGGGCTGCGGCCAGGCCGGCTCAGGCTGAGACATGGGAGAGAGGACTTGGAGCAGGGAGAAAGGTGATTAGTAGGCTTAGATGTGTTAGAGAGAGGAGTGGAAGCAGAGCTGCTTTTCCCAAAACTAGGACAAAAGGCTGGGATCTTAGAAGCAGGCAAAGCAAGGAAAGCATGTTTACTACTCCCACGAGATGTGATAGCGCTCCCATTAGCCTGCGAACAAAGATGCCGGAAGACACGCAGTGTCAAGCACGGATGGAAATACAAAGGCTGGAAAGTGTAAATATCTGTACAATTACTTTTGTAATAAGTTGTAATAAGCCAACAAAAATACTTGTACTCTTGAGAAATGAAGGTAGAGTAGTTTGTATCATTGCATGTTTTTCTTGTAAATATAGCACTTCAATACAAGCAAGAAAAAAAAACACTTAGCCACTGCATTAGACAGGTGCTGACATTACACTTCCAAGTCAACCAATTTTCATGTTGGTAACTATAAGCCACTCCCTCACCTCACAAATAGATGGGTTTGTCCATTGTGATGGGCATGCCTGCAGTTACAATGGAATGTAAACAGGAATGGTTTAAGATGAGATGTTTAGGGGAAGAGTCATAACCAAAGAGACGGAGGAAAATGGGACATCATATCTGATCCACGCAGATCCATTCAACAAGAAAACAGCCACAGATTCACAGTCTACAAGACGCCAAAGGACATCACGCGTCTGCATCTTTAGGCCATGAGATGGAAGTCCCTCACACAGGCAGCCCTACAGTAAAACTACCTGTCGGAATTGCCTCTGGGAGTCCTGGATCTTTTGGGGTTTGCCAGATTTGTCAGCATTCCCTGCTTGCTGGCGGGATCTAGGTGAGGAAATCCGACTCGAGGAAGGAGAACTGCTTGTGTTCTGCAAGAAAAAGTCATAAGGGAATATAGTCAGAAACATGCTGAAAGCAAACGACACAGTGCGACACAGTGAGAACAGACTTCTGTAAGATTCTGAAAATTCTCGGGCCCAGAAAGATACAGCCAAGCATGCTTAAGTAAACCAACATTTTCCCCACCAAGACGGCATGCACAGTAAAGTCATTAATATCACATAAGAACCACAGCCAGTCATTTGGATAGAGAAGAACCTTCACCGCCTCGGACTCGCAGCCAAAGCGAAGTGGTAAAGACAAGGACAGCAAGTCCGTCAAGACATCTCACTCCACAAATCATGGCAACTGAAAAATCACACACAGGACAAAGCAGAGAGGGTGCCCCAATGTGAATTTCCCCCACAGGCACCTACAAAACACATTCACGATGGATTAAAGTCAGTGGTTAGAGCGGCAAAACCTCATAGCAAAACCCAAGCCACCAAGACGAGAGATTGAGGTGAGCTGAAGGGAGTGACCTGTTTAGTGCCACTGGAACTGGAGGAGCTGGAGGAAGAAGATCGAGGGGTGGGCTGCGCTTTGGCCTTCTTTCGTTGTGGAGATTTTTGGGGCTTTGGTGCCTGAAGAGTTGGCCTCTTCGAGGGACTCCCTTCACCTTGCACTGCTTGTGCAGCGCTCCTCTTGGTCTTCAAATCTTCATGTGAAATTTCAGTGGTAAGTGCAGGGTCCATGTCACTGATGGTAGTTTCAAGTTGCTTAATGGTCTCCTCTAGGCTGTCCATGGTTTTATATGTGGTTTTACAGATTTCGTTAGTCCGTCCTTTTGTGGGTACAGGACTGATGGTGTTAGTTTGCGAAGTGGTGCTGGCAGAATCATCAGGACTGGAAAAGCTTGTTTGGGATTTGATCTTAAACCTCTTGGTCTCTCTTGCTTGCTTCACTGTACCATCTGGTTCCTCTTCATCCTCATAAACCACCACCTGCAGGGTTTTTTTGCCAGTTTTTGTGCCTGTGCGGAGGGCTTGGCCAATAGCTGCTAGCTGCTTCTTAGGAAACTTGAACTTAAATTTCTTTTTAGCTTCTTGCTTTGCATCACCAGAATTATCTATTTTGGATCCATCCTCAGACTCCGTGGAAGAGTACTCTGAGAGTTTCCGCTGTTGGTCAAGCAGTGGAGGACGACTGCCACTGCCATTTGCTTTTCTTTCTGGTCCGCACTCATCTGCTACCTCAGTCCTGGACATTACTTGCCTCTGCAAATGTACCTCTTCTTCTTCTATGTCCTCGGTCTCCTCTTCAATGGGTTCTTCTGAAAGCATTCTGTCTAGCTCCTCCTCGCACTCGAAGATGGTGGAGAGACGCTTGTACGCCTGCCGGATGTCCATAGGCTCATCAAAGACAATGATGACAGGTTTCTTACAGGATCCACCGTCCTCTGAGGAAGACTCAGACGTGTCCGTGCCCACTTTAACGGTTTCAACATCTTGGCCTTTGGAGCTGACCAGCTGCTGGTACTCTCCATTGGATAGAGCCTTCACTCTGGTTTTAGTGATCATGAAAGCGATGTTGTCGGGTGGAGGTGGAGGTGGAGCCTCACTTCCAGGGAGGTCAGGGCTCAAGCTGGCATCATCTGTATACCTGTCCTGACCTCTAGACTGCTTCACTGCCACCTGCTGCCCATTCTCCCAGCACCCATTATCCTCCGACAACACCAAGGCTTCAGATACGACTGGAGAGTCAACGGTCTGCACTGCAGATCCAACACAGGAAGATTTCTCTGTGACAAGGTTTTCAGACGTTGAAACAATTTGCTTTTCTGGTCTATTTGTGATCTCAGTTGACTGTCCTTTCAGAACAAGAACTTTATCAGTCTCAGCTTTGCAGGCATCCTTCAGAGGCTTAGGCAGACCTACAGATATCTGCTGAGTATTAGTTGAATCCGTCTGGCCCTCCTCCACTAATTTAGGAGGATCTAAAGTTAAGTCATATGATGTTAGTATGGTTGGCCGATGGGAAAAGTCAGAAGCATTCAGATTTGCCACCTTAGAGGAGGAATTGATTCCTTCCCTTGACTCTGTTTCGACTTCAGGTTCTTTAGGGTCATTGTTGCTGGGTATCTTTGATGTGCCAGTGATGTAATATATCACCTGATGATAAAGAGAGGAATTGGTTTTTTTTTTAAATACAATGCATCTTAACCTAAAAACACACTGGAAGAAATGACAGCAAATGAAATATGTATAAAAATGATTTACCCCAGAGGCAGCTGAAGTATTGGGAGTGTGTTTTCCATCTTCACACTGTTGAGCTGTGTTCTAACGTTCGTAAGGGACAGAATGAAAATGGGCAACATCTCACTTTCACATTAGTGTTTTCAATGACAATGCTATATTACAGTCACAGTACAGACAAATGGTGCCATCTAAAGGTTGTTTTCTCTTCATTCCTTACTCTTCATTCATTAAAAAAGTTAATTCATGTATAAAATTGCTTGATTTATACCTTCCAGTTAAATGCAAATGTTTGGGCATGCTTGGTCAAATTACAGGTTTTGTTGACTTTCTAAGTGAACATAGCTGCACATCCTCAGAGAACATACTTCTGCACAATTACTCTTTATGTGCTTAATTTAATATATTTAACACACACACACACGCAAATTAAAATGAATCATATGTGAACGCTATAGCAAATCCTGCATGTTTAAATTAGCAGAATACCATGTTTGTTACATGTAGAGGATGTTTTCACTTAGAACATCAACAAAACATATTTTGACCAATGTCCCTGTGTGACCTTTAAAGCTTAGGAGCTGGCTGATCACATGCAACATATTAAAGTCATAAAAATCAGTTTAGAGGAAAAAAAATATTCGTCAGTATTCCAGTAGGGAGAACAGGGAGTCCTAAGGGAAAAAAGTAAGTTAGAGTGCATTTCATCCATCATGCCAAGAGGACCTAGACATTGGGATTAGACACATGCAGTTAATGACAGACATGTGCAAGGCCTTACATACCTTACATCAGTGTTACACCACAAAGTTATAAGTACAATATCATCAGCCATCATCAAACCGAACACAGCCGAATACATCTATTGAGACCTCTATTAGGACACACTATCTTTATGACTGTAAACCCTTTTTACTCTCATGTATTGAAAATAAATTGCCTTTGCCATTTGCCTATGCACCCCACCCCACCTCCACGCAAACCATCCCTCTCTAACCCTGTCTAACCCTGTCTGGCTCAAACATATTGATTCTAGTTGCAGATACATGAATGTGAGAGCGAGGTTAGATGCACACTCAGGGCTCTGTGGGACATTGCAGCCACTCAACCATGGTTAAAGGCAAATGGAGGCTGGATGTTAGTAACAGCAGTTAAAAGGGCACCCCGGGTGGGACACTGGCATTATTAGGTGCCACTGCAGGGCGTCTGTTACCTTTGGGTTGAATGAGGAGAGAGCGAACACTGCCTCAGTGTCAGGGAGCTCGTGGGTGGTCAGATCAACCACATATCTGGGCTCTAGATCTTTAACTGGGCACTTCTCAAACACCTGGATCAAAGTGTGTACAGATAGGGCAGTAAACAAAGTTGGCTGTAATTGTGGACTTGGTTAGATGAATATTCTAAGAGATAATGTGAGACAGAACTGTTTCTTTCACTGCAAGCCAAACAGCGACCATCACCGATCTATAATCTATTGAGCAACGTGTGTTGATTAGTTGGAACAAACATTTAGGCCCATATAAGACTGGGAATCAATATGTCAAACCTGGGTTAACAGTTTCTAACAGTAAAACCTTCTCAGTTTGGATGCAGCACCCATTTTAGTGGTCATTCTTATATGAAATACATTGAAATACATTCACATTCATACTTTCAAAACTCTTCATATTCAGTCATTTGTTTGAAAGCCCTGGACAAAGCCCTGAACATACATAAATGTGGCTTTTTTCTGCAATTATTTATGCACAATTTCTGTTTATTGGAATTTAACAAACTGGAAAAAAATAAGCCATGAAATGACTTTTGCAGAGACCATATATTACAATGTTCTCTCTGTGTTTTCGGTTCGGGATTAAAAAACTGTCATTTGTCCAGGGTGCCTAAACTTCTGCATATGACTGTATAAATCTTGCACAACAAACTGTGTAAAGTTAGTGTGCTGTGTCACCTCATGCCATGACTTGCACCAACTTTCACTTTCAACTTGCATGCGATGACAAGCAATAATTAAAGACAACCTACACTACAGCTGTGATTGTTCTTTGAAAGAACTTACTTATGCCAACAAAAACCACTGGCTTGTCATCTTGATTTATTAAGCATTTACTCATGCATTAACAGTTGCTTGTTTATATTCTGGCAAACCCACTTCAGGGTTTGATGATTGTGAAATATGTTAACCGACTTGTTTGTTGTAAAATATAAATATGTGGAATGCAGAGATGCATATCTGATGCACCTTTTTAATGCACATTTTTCTTTATTTGTTGTTTAATTTTGGGACCTACCTATACCTCGTGACTTTGGGCTATCATTTAAAAAAGCTCTGGATGCTTGAACATCGTTTCTGCTTTTTGACACCACTAGAGGGCAGAAAAGCAGTATGAACAAACTTTCAGATTATGCTCTTTGATAGTTGTTTGCATATATTGCTTAAACATATCACATTATGGAATACTGAGATGCGTCTTGTGCATATCTTAATGCACATAATTGTCTTGTTTGCAGTTTTGCGTTGGGACCTACTGCAATTTGTGCATTATTAAGCCCTGGACGGTTGAACTGAGGGTGTTGTAAAACACTTCTGAAATTGTAAAATCATTCCAGTAATTTGACACCACTAGAGGGCAGACCAGACAACACCATGCAGAGAGTTTCAGATGATGCTTCTGATGTTTTTGTGGAAATGGCAGCAAGGGTGTGACTGTTTGAGGTTTGTTTCAAAACACCTCTGCCCTGCCCTTGTGTTTCCTCATACCCAGGCTGTCTGTTTTTACTTACTAATACAGTTTTCTTTCATGCCCATGTTTTATCTCAGCAGGTGTAGTCGCTGTGAGCATGTCATATGTGTATGTATGTGTGTGCACTGGACATGGCTGGGGTTTACCCACCTGCAGCTCTGCTATGATCTTATCTTCATCGTCATCTTCCTCATCTCGGGCAGCGGAGGCGCAGACGGGGGGAGGTGTGTGGGGTTTGGGTTTAACCTCCGGGGGAACTCTGAGTGGTTTGGGCTGGATGCTCCCCTCCTCCACCTCCTGCTGCTAAAAACAACCAACCAAGCATGACAGACCCTCACCCAACACTGAGCCCCTCACAATCACAGGCAGCAGGAATCTCATACACAGGCAGCAAATCTATCACTGCTACAGATGGCATGAGTCTGATACCGAGTACTAGTAAGTAAAAACAGAATCCGGTTCTGTTACAAACATAAAAGAACATAAAAAGTCATAGTCATATTTGTCTCTGCTGTTTCAACAAAATAATGGATTCCTTTCTTGCTGGTTTTGTTAATAAAAAGATTAATAACAGGATCATATCTTCATTACTTTTATGCTCCTTTGGTGAGCTAGAGACACTCAAACTGCAGCAAGACACAGTTATTGGGTGTTCAATATGTCAGTGAACAGCTCCTCAGAAGCTGCATATGAGGTGCTGTTCTAAGTTGAGCACATGTTTATCAGTGTAAGAGCACTTCCTGTATCCTGTCATACCAATATATTAAGTATGTATGGTAGAAAATAGGGAGACTGAAGACTGAAACCAGGGTTTGCCATGGTTTGTCAGTACTTTGCGTCGCACATGGGCTCAAAAATAGTCTCTGCACTCTAAAGCTCCTGGAACAAAAGGGCCCAAACATGGAAAAAAACTTTGGTGTGAAAATACATTTAGATCATGATCATGTCCTATCTTACTGACTTTTCAGTCCAACAAAGCAGGAACACACTGAATTCCACGTATTTATTCAGTTCATCTCTGTTTTCAAACTTTTGAATGAACAGTTGCCCTTTGGAAATAAGACTGGAAACCTGTGTTTTAGATGTTGTTAGAAATAGTTTAATTTAAGTTTTTAGCATTTTGTAAATAGTTTAATAAACAAGAAATATTGGTTTGGTTGCCAGAGCTCAAGATTTTAGTTTTGGCATTGGTAAAAAATGTAACTGTCCATTTCTATACAATTTTGGAACTGGTTGATCAGGGGCCATGTATTGATCATTTAACAACTGGTAGAAAGAACTCTGTCTCACATTAAAGGAGAGAGAGAATGGTCAAGCCCCCTTTTGTGTAAGAGAGAGAGTCTCTGACATTACGTGTAAGGATGGGGGGACGGACGAAGTAACTTTTTTTCATCACAAACTTTTTTGCTCATAAACCGGAAGTCTGAGTGCCTCCAAACTCTGATTTTATTGCAACTACGAAAATCACACTCCACACTTTCTCATGCAGTTGCATCTTCTAGTTCAAAATGCCCAACCCTATTAGTGAGAGTGGCACACCCTAACACAAGAATAAGAATGCTATGCTGAGGTTTTATACTGCATTAGTGCATTAACACTGTCCTGGCCACGGTTTCTCAATATTAACATTCACAGGAGTCTGTGTTTGTGTGACAGGTGTTGAGGAATGTTGCTCAACAGGATCAAAAACACACATTTACACTCATGTGTACCTGAGCAGGGGTGGACTCCTTGCGACTGGTGTAAATGACTTCTCCGGAGCGTCCGGTTGTGAGCCCTGTGCCTTGAGGGTAGAATCTGCGAGGGGGAGGCGGTGGGGGGGACTTGCTGGCCGTTTCAGCACAGGGCTTGGCTCTGTCAACACTGGCTCTGTGAGGCTTCTCTACAGGAGGCTTCTGGAGCCTTTCCACACTGGCCTGGACTGGTTTTTCTACTACAGGTTCTGCTGGTGTGGTTTCCTCTGTGTGCAAAGCGCATAAACAGAAACAAAGATCAAAGGGCGCGCACAAATGCACAACAAAGGCAGATCATCACTTATTTACCCACAACTGTGTCGACTCCTTTGGTGACATTAAATAGACTTACACGCTTTCGTAAGCAGGTTTATTTGCAACTATGTAGCACAATGCTATGGTGCCTCCATTTTCAACATGAGCCTCGTATCAGGAATGCTTGGTATTATTGGAAATCCTGTGTAAAACAGATTTGTTTCTAGGATTGCCACATCCTAAATCTCATGAATATGAAGTCAGTAATAAAAATGTATTATTAAGAGAACCATCCTTATGCAAAAAACAATGTGAATTTCAGAGAGCCTGAAGCTTGAAAACAACACAGATATATAAATCCCCACAATTTCAGCAAAAGGTGTATCCCTCAGATAGACAGACATACCTGGGGTTGGAGCTGGAGGTTTTGAGTCCACTTCGTCTGGCAGAGTGATGCTCTGAGTAGCTCCGCTGTCTTTCTGAGTCTTGACCTCCAGGTCAGGAATGGCCTTCATGAGGTTGGCCTGGGCCTGCTGCAGAATCCTCTCCATTTCAGCCCCAGCTTCAGCCCCCATCTGTTCCTGCTCTGCCGCCTAAAACCACAGACGTGCTACTTCTTTTAGTTAAAACCAACAAAGATGTTCTGAGCAGTCATCTACAAGGCACCTGCTCAGTCCGAATCCTGATGCTAAGCCATCATAATTATAGTGACAGACTTTAGTTTAGTTTATGTTTGCTTTATGATGATTCATTAAATCTTTTTTTATTTTGTTTCATTTTCTCCATTGTTTCACCTGCCGAACGTATTTCACTCTTTTCTCATTTTTATCGTTCAGTTCAGTTCAGTTGGATCAAATTTGAACTGGAAATGCTGCACAATAAGACTCTTATTAAAAGGCATTTAGATTGCATGTGTCACGGATCCGTGCTGAAAGCGCAACGAATGGTAAATTATTGTCATGCGGCCAAACAAGTCCTTATATGGAAGTTCCACCAGTTTGTGTAGATGCTGGAGGTGTCAGACGTCATGTGGAGCTTTGTTTGGTGTTCCCATGTCATGTAGAGCCAAAGTTAGAACCAAGTAGGTGGGGAAAACCCACAGAGGGATGGGGTCTGAAGAACGGCAAGTGAAAGAGCAGCAAAAGGAGAGCAAACGCTAGTTTTAGTCTCTTTTACATCATTTTTCATTTTTTTGACCTCAGATTTTACTAATACACTTATTAGGTTTAAAAGGAGAAGATAACATTGAGAAGTCACAAACAACAATCCAAACCTGTATCCAAAATGCAATTTATTTAACTTATATTTTTGTTTAATTTAGCACAAATATACAAACCTTTATCTGTTGCCATGAAAAAACTGTGACGTCTGGGCCTCGTCCAGCACGCCCCCTCGTCCTCGTGCAGGGTTTATGTTCGGGCGCGGTGCTTAGCAACCATGCACGAGAGGGCGTGACAGACAAGATCCTGACATCACAAAAGCAAAAAAATGTAGTAAATATCTGCCTTTTCCGCGCATGTCCGGGTTTCAGGGAAAAATTATTAGTTTGGTTCTCAGAAAAAATCAACATGAGACTGAAATCCCGACTGCTGATCCACATGTAAGTGGGGGGTTACTGTACTGTATAATCATGAAAAATAATTGTTTGTTACCTTGTCTCTTCCTGTGTTAAGGGTGTTTTCTTCATCCAGTGGCGGAGGGGTGGCGTTTTCAGCAGTGCTGACTGTGCTGGAGTTACTGACCCCCTCTTGGATCTGCGGGATGCCCTTCTTCTGCAGGGCTGGGCTGTCCTCACGGCTCTGGGGACTGACCTTGGCAACAGTGGGGGTATCACGGCCATGGGTGGGTGTCAGAGGGGGGCTGGCATGGTGGGAAAGTGCTGCAGAGAGCTGGCAGGGCTGCAGGTTAACAGGAGCACTCCGGGCACGCTGCACCAGCACGGGAGAGGAGGGAGTGAGCTCTGAATGGGCTATCTTTGCTGGAGAACGTGGCTGAGGGGTAGGGGAGTCCCGGGACAAGCTAGGGGAGTCAGGCTCTTCAGGTTTTGCAGAGACTGGATCAGTTTGGCCCTCTGTGGCACACCTGCGTAACACATACACTACTATTCAAAAGTTTCTAGTGTGTACAATAAAAAAATCATTAAAACACAATATATACAAAATATGCTGGTCCAGTACAACGGGTTTTAGATCATTTGTTCCAGTTACATAGCTCAAAAATAAGAAGTCCAGAATGATACACAACGCTTCAGATAAAATGACTAAATATTAAATACAATCTCAAGGCAAATAATGGTAAATTGATCATTACAGTATATTAGTTATAATTTAATAAGGTATGGTAGAGTGAAAACCAGACTGAATACACCCTCTCTTTAATTTGTGACTGATCTGTGCTACTGCAAAGCCAATGAGAAATGAAGCTCCTGGCAGTGGGATGGACTTTTATTTCTTTCCGTTCTCCGGGAATTGTACCTCCTGAGGCTGCCAAGTGTTTCGGTCAATGCTTTGACTCTTTTCAGCATGCTGTCCATCTTGTGGGGCTCCTCCTTTAGGAAACGCACTGCCTCTACCTCCACTCGCAACACAGAGCGCATCTTCAGCTGCAGCGCTGGGAACTCCCCTGAGACACACACACACACACACACACAGGCATGACTGAACAAACTTGTCTTATCTCTCAATCCTCAAATCTACATTTTTATTGTGAAATCAAACAAGACAAAGAAGTTAAATTGTGAAATTTGCCTGTATTTTATGTCGGTGTGTACCAGTTTTCATAGGATTTAAAATACTTTCTCAGTCTGTATGATAACAGTTAAGTGAAGGCCAGTATTCATTTTGCCGCATGACAACCTACATAACCTTAACAGCAACTGACATAAACCTACATTATCTATTATTAAGGCCTATACAAAAAAGGGCCAATTGTAGAACGCTTTTGTCAATTTTATATGTGTGTTTAGATAATATGTGTTATAACTGAATGTACGGTTTACAAGATGCTAATTGGTGGGTCTAAGATTCCATGTTAGGCTGATTTGCTGCATTTAGCTTGAGGGAGAAAGAGGTACCATTCTGATTTTTCACCACTTTAAGTGAAATGTCATGTAGCTGACCTTTCAGTGCAGCAAGGGCCTCCCCGACTTTCCTCAGATTGACGGCCCCTTCCTCCACATCCCGCAAGGTGATCAGCCTCTGAGCTGTCCTGGATGTGGAGTCTCTCTTCAGATTCTCCACGTGTTTCTCCAGTTCCCTGTGATGTGAAGACAGAGTCAGTGGTTGGGACTGATTAACCTATCCATGCTCAGATATGTTCATCTGCAGGTTGTGAGGTTGAACATGTTATACAGAATGGTGGCAGAAATTGCATTTAACTTAATAAAGACGTTGTAATCATTTTATCAAAATGAAGCCTGGCCTGAATAGCAATTACAGCCTTAGGAGATTTATTGGTGTTACCAAATAGGCACTTGGAAATGCTCAATGTCACCCTTAAAAATGAATATTAGCATATATATTGTTAATATGAATATTATTAATAATAATGTGAATATTGTTAATCCTAAGCCTAAATTGGTTGTTCCCCTCCTCAAACACACTCACTAAATCTGACAATTAACAGCTGAGTTAAACCATGCGTTCGTTTTTAAATATTTTTGTTGCTGAAGTTATATGGTCCAAGTTCCCTTTTTTTCAAGTTCCCCTTTTAATTCACTACCAGAATTAACCAAATTGTTACTGTCACCCCTATCAGAGAATATTAGCAGCCTACATTTTTGAGAAGACTACCTGTCAAGTCCTCATTACAAACACTGAGAATCATTTAAAGTGCTCCCACATTTTTGGGGCTCTGAGATTAGATTATGTTAAAGCCTAAATCAGCAATTTTAAAACATATAATATGTAAAATATTTGTTATTTGTTGATTTGACATGTGTTGTGATTTAAACTACCATTCTGTTTGGCTTGAAAAGATGGAAGCTTCCAAACTCTTCCAAGAATGATCTAAAGACAATTTAACAGGAGCATAATGAACAAATCCTTGAATATCCAAATAATTCAGGATAGGCTTTGTCAAAATATATAATGTAAATACCTTATATGTCTCCTGTGTTTGTTTAGAGGTGGTTTATAATATTGAATTTTCAGTTTAAAATGCTAAACTATTGAGCTGCATTTTGCATTTTGGACACAGTAAGTTTATTACATGACAAAACCTAAACTTGCTCATAACAGTACGATCACATAAACACTACATGAACAAAAGTCTTGGGACACCTCACCATTACACCAATAGGGACTACACTAACGAAACTTCATTCAAATACATAGACTTTAATATGGAGTTGCTCCCCCTTTGCAGCTATTACAGCTTCTACTTTTCTTAGAAGGCTTTCCACAAGATTTTGGAGTTTCTGTGGGAATTTATGCTCATTCTGTAGAGCATTTATGAGGTCAGACTGATGTTGAATGAGAAGGCCTGGCTAACAATCTCTGTTCCATTTCATCCCAAAGGTGTTGCATGGGGTTGAGGTCAGGGCTCTGTGCAGGCCAGTCAAGTTCTTCCACATCAAACTCATCCAGCCATGTCTGTATGGAGCTTGCTTTGTGCACTGGGACACAGTTATATTGGAATAGAAAAGGTTCTTCCCCAAACTGTGTCCACAAAGTTGGAAGCATGGCGTCGTCTAAAATGTCTTGGTATGCTGAAACATTAACATTGGCCTTCGCTAGAAGTAAGGGGCCTAGCCCAAATGCTGAAAAAGTCCCAATACTTTTGTCCATATGGTGTTTATACAAAACTAAAAGCATTTGAAATTGGTGACATTTTAAAACTGTGTGTTTTGTCTAAATGAAAATTTGTATAAAGATGAATGAGGTTTTTGCATAAAGAGAATGATAGCTGTATCTCTATCATGAGCTAAATTAATTTCCTTCTAAACAATATTCTTAACATCCATTAATGAATACTAAATAACTCGACAGGTTTACTTTTCAAAGGTCCACCCGTTGCATTTGTTTATCATGAAGTGGACACACAAGGTAAAGGGCAGCTGATGGTTCAACACTGAGTTTTAAAAAAAAAGGAAATAGAGCTATATGGAGTGCTTTTCACTTCATCTTAAGCATGCTGGGCTGGCAGTTGCTGTCATATAGGCCAGTAAGTACAGACAGCAAAAGGAAAGTAGTCCTGAGCGAGGATTTGATTGATCTCTACAAGTGTCATTTATATTCTGTCTCGTCTTTTTCTCATTTCAGCTACAATAAGTGTCAGAGTCAGCTGTTGAAAACTGTCATAATTGATCTAGATTTCTTCATCCTTGTTTCTATTCACCAAAGCAGTTAGACAAGTGCAAACTGGACCTTTCCACATTCATACAGCACCAGGTCTTCACTTTAAAGACAACTGACCTTAGTACAGCGCTGAATGAGAGAACATCAAAAGTCCAACAAAACTTAAGCTTTTCAATCTGTTTTATACGAGTAAGTGGAGATGGCCCTGAACTAATACCAGGTGCGCATCTTAAGAGAAGAGCTTTAATAAAAACTAGATGCATTTCTGTGAGAGAAAAAAATAAAAGTTAGTGAGTCAAATCCTTGATTATTTTTTATTAAACCACAGCCATCAGTGTGACACAGTTTTTTTAATAATTAACCTGACCATTACAGTCTTGAAGTCTGTTTATTACTCTGCTGTGGGTTTTGCTCCACATTTTTCCTCAGCATTTTTGAAGAAAAAATTGGATTAGTATTGGTATGGGCTGACATTAAATATCCATAAAACGGAAAATATCCATTGCATCAGCTCTACAAGCATGTTTTTGGCAGTTACTCCATCAACACAATCGATCTTCTACAGGCCCTCAAGGGGCCTTTCTACTGACCCTCTAGCCCAGGGCTATTTAACTTCAGTAGCAAGTGGGCCAGATATGAAAGTCACTGGGGGTTCAGGGCCACAGAATTTTATGCTCTCCAGGCTGTTGTTCCCATTTTAACGCTGTCCAGTTCTAAACGAGACCTCTGAGCATTAAAGTCGTTACAGCAGACACATCACCGAGCTAAAACTACAGAGATATTCCCCTTGCTGTGTGTGTGTGTGTGCCCAGATTCTCTTTCGGTAACACACCGATTTTCTGACAAATCCCGCTTCTTTCAGCTGCGATTGGCTAATAATATGGCAACTTCTGCTCTCGGATTGGCTAATTTTATAACACAGCAGATAACCAATCTTGGCAAAAGTAGCGGGGGACTACAAGCCAATCATGATCCAAAACCCATCATTTTACTATATCACAAGAATTACACACTGATTTACTGGCAGTCCTGCGGCCACAAAAAATAAGAAAAGGGTCGGATTCAAAAGGTTGCTCAATGTTGGACACCTGTATTCCGCCGCTGCGTGTGATGACGTCATCAAATGACTAATCGCCTCGACTTCGACTGCGCTGACGGATATTACTTACTTTAAATGATTATTTAAATGATTTAATTTTAAATGATTAACACATGCAATTTGACCAGGAGTGCCCAGACTTTTATCAGCGTGGCAACGTGCTCCGAGACGCCAGTTCATTATGACTATTATACATCATAGGGCAATGCAGGCCAGGCTGATGTCTGATGGACTGCAGATTATGCCTGAAAGGGTTAAACACTCCCACTGTGTTAAGAGTCCAATATAAACGTATTCATGGCTTTTTCACTAAGCTGAGGTTTAGCGTGGTGTGAGTGGGAAAGCTGCAGACAGCGAATCACTCTGAAACCTGTTCGACACGCTCTGAGAGGGTTTGCTGACAGTGCTGGAGGGAGAGAGAGAGAGAGAGAGATTTGGGTGTGTAGAACTAAAGCCTAAGATTCAGATTACAAACTGCTAATGCTGACATTTACACAAACACGCTCAATAAATAAACTGTCATATGAACTTTAATTACTCCAAATGTTTCCATTCAGTCCAACAGAGTCAGCAATTTATTTAATGTCATGTGATAAATGGTTACTATTCAATTTCTCGCCTCTAAAGCCCTCCATCATTTAGTCTGTTTTCAAGCTCCTGTTTATGCTGTCTATGCTTTTAAGGCCTTTGTTTGGAGTAATTATATAGTTATTGTTGTTGTACGCTGCACTGATGCATTACGAGATGAGCTTGGGAAAGAGAAAAGTGTGTTCTAACCTTCATTACTGCGTACTTTCCCAGAAACAGTATCTTCCGATTCACTTCCTGCTGAAATAGTAGATGGGCAAAATTTGTCAGCTTCAGATCCTACCTGCATATAAGTCTAAGGCTAAAATCTTTCACACACAAGTTGTGGTGCAAGAACCTGCTTGCCTGTGCACACACTGAGATCATCGCTTGCATATGAGTGTCTGTGTGAGAAAATGAGAGCTGTTTCTCCTGATTTAGGTCAGGATCTGAACCCCCCTGGGTTAGCTACAGGGCACTCCCAGGCACCAAAGCAAATCTGACTTGTTAGATTATCAAACACACACGTAGCTCATGGTTGCACAATCGGCCTCATAAGTTAGGAATACAAGTGCGTGAAGAGTTCATACCAACTTGATTTCCAACAAAAGGTTTTTCAAGGACTACATGTCCACTTAGCTGACCATCCACATTAATCTAGGCTGAAGCCCTGCTGCGCACCTGCTTTACAGTCAGATTTTTACATTGGCTTAGACACAAATACTAAATAATGAAATAATAATTACAAATATAATTACATACACGCAAATAAAAGTGTATTCAAAATTACACGAACATGTTATTTGTTACATGATTCCTATATAGTTTGCATATATAAAGCTTATTACATACTGATCGAAAATACATTAACCTATTACTTTAACTTTAAAATAATTCCTATACAGAGTTTGCTCTCTTTGTTTAACTACTACACAAATAGTGTATTCTTTTACATTATGAATTGTAGCACAATAAACAAACAAACAAACTGATAATAATACATAAGGCCAGAATACAAAATATTCCTACATTAAATTCCATGATGGCATGAATCATTAACTAAAGAACTGTAATGGAATCAAATTATTGCAAGGCCAGAAGTTTATAACCCTGTATATCACTGCATTACTGCAAGTCATAATTTGATGATGTGACAGATAATAAATCAAAGACATTGAAAAATTCTATGTCAGCAGCTTTTTTCTAAATTTACCCAAAGGCAAGATTTCTAGGCAGCCAGGTAACATGTTATTTTAATAATGTGATCTACAAGTAAAAAGGGTGCAGTGTTTGTTAGGCCGAGAGTACTCTATGGCCAATAGGGGCACTAGGGTGTGTTCAATATGCAAGCATTTGAAAATTTCAGCTGATTACTTACTCAGGACATTCTTATTCTAATTACAACTTATACCATCTGTCCATACAATTGGAATGCTAGGGAATCTATTCAGGGGTATATTTATGTTGTCAACCAACCCAGACAGCTTCAGTTGTCTAGGACCCCAAGGCAGTACACATATTTGATCTACACTGCACTCCAGCACACTCAAGCCTTTATTCAAATGCTGTAAAGGAATGATTACCTGGCTCAGGTGTGTTGGGATGTGAAACAGGCTAACAGATTCTAGCCAGAGCTAGTCAGCTGCACACAGCACTCGCAGTGATGAAAAAGGCCAATATTGAGCATCATTACAGCTTGAAACACACAAAACTGACTTTAAAGTAAACTCTCTCTGGCAGAGTTTGGTTGCCCAACAAGCTGCCCAAAGCTGCGTTTTGACAAAGACAATGTCATGCAGACATGTTTTGTGATGAGTGAACTCATTTCTAAATGCTGAAACCTCATTCAGAAGGAGAATTTCTAAAGGAGTGCCTTGCTGCTGTTGCTGAGCTGCTAGCACTGGACAAAGTAAAATTGTTCCAAAGTGTCAGCTTGTCTCGAAGAACTGTCACAGAGTGTATTACTGATATGGCACAAGATATTGAAAACACAATGAAAGACTTGTGCGAGGGATCACTGCAGAATTTGATACAAAGGAGGAATTGCTGTGTTTGCGAGCCACGCATGGGGATTTGTGAGGATAGTGAAGATTTGTTTGAGCCAGTTATTTTAGCTATTGAAAAGTTACCACAGATGGAGCCCCTGCCATGGTTGGTCAGCAAAAGGGATTAATATCATTGGTTAAAAAAGAAATGAGTAATCTCAGTCTTGATCCAAGTGAATTAGTTTAATGCCTCTGTATCATACATCAAGAAAGCCTTTGTGCACATTCCCTGAAGCTCAACAATCTAATGACAACTGTCGTTTCCAGCAAAAATTTTATCAAAAGCAGAGGTCTAAACAGCCACCAGTTCAAGGAGCTCCTCACTGAGCTTTAGTTGGAGTATGGAGAGCTGATCTACCTTTGGGAGGTACGGTGGCTAAGTCATGCAGATATGCTCACATGGTTTTATATACTGAGGGAAGTAGAATTCATGGAGATGGAGGGAGGGAAAGCCTGTCATGGAACTCAGTGATAGAAAGTGGTCATCACCAAGCACCTCTCAGAGCTGAATGTCAAGCTTCAAGGTCCAGCTTCTCAGCTATCATGTTTCAAATGTGAAATAATTTGAACAACAAAAAAAAAAAAGCTGTGGCAAGAGCAGCTGGAAAAGAGAAACACTGTGCATTTTCCTAATCTGCAAAAACAAAAGCCTTCTAAGACATCTGAATATGCTGGTGAGTGTGCTAAACTCTTTCAGGCATTTGATGAGAGGTTTCAGGACATAATGTGTAAGCAAAAGGAACTGGACATCTTTATTATGCCATTTAAAGAGGAACCAGCTGATGTACCTAAAAACATGTGACATGAAATCACTGAGCTGCAAAGCAACAATGAGCTCAAAGCTAGCTACAGTAACATCCCTCTGCTTCAGTTCTATAAACTCTATATAGCACCCCTGAGGAGTTTCTCTTACTCAGGAGACATGCTCTGAAATTTGCATCTCTGTTTGGGACAACCTACTCATGTGAACAGTTCTTTTCAAAACTGACTCTTGCAAAGACTTGACTGCGCTCACCAGAACCTGGAAAACCAGTTGCAAGTAGCGTCATCATCACTACCACCTGACATCAGCCGCCTCACCAAATAGAAGCAGTTCCAGCCATCGCATTAGAGAGGTTTGTTCAGTAATTTAACATGGCCCTTGAAGGATGTTATAAAAATAAAATGGCACTTGGTAGGAAAAAGGTTCCTCATCCCTGCTATACAGTAACATATTGGGACGCCTGACCATACACCAACAGGAACGTTAATGACATTGAATTCAAATGCATAGACTTTTAAATGGAGATGGTCATTTTTGCAGCTATTACAGCTTCCACTCTTCTTGGAAGGCCTTTTTGGAGTGTTTCTGTGGGAATTTGTATCCATTCATTCTGTAGAGCATTTATGAGATCAGGATGTCGGACAAGAAGGCCTTGCTCACAATCTCTGTTCCAGTTCATCTCAGGTGTTGGATGGGGCTGAGGTCAAGCCAGTCAAGTTCTTCCACACTGACCTCATCCAACCATGTCTTTATTGACCTTTGTGCACTGTGGCACAGTCATGCAGGAACAGACAAGGTTCTTCCCCAAACTGTGTCCAAAAAGTTGCTGTTGCCGTTGTCCAAAATGTCTTGGTATGCTGAAGCTTTAAGATTGTCCTTTACTGGAAGTAAGGAGCCATCTGAAGTCAATAATTAAGAGGTCCCAATACTTTTGTCCATATAGTGTAGTTGATAGTATGTAACTGACCGTTAGTTCACATGTACAGAATTGAGCAGTTAGCTTGTGTTAATGCTCACGCTACCTACAATTTAGCAATAACTAAATAGGGAGAAAACTGGAGTCTGGGAGTCTGGTCTGAATTGGGAAGCACTAAGAAGAAAGTCCTTTTCTTAGTCTGGGCTGTCTTACCCCAGCTGAAGCAGCACGTTTTCCTCCATGGCAAGGTATCGGTGTCTCTCCTCATCCACCTGGCTCCTCTGTTTCTGCACCGGATCTTCCAGCAGCTTCAGCCGCTCACACACTCTCTCCATCAGTTCCTCCTCTGCCTGCTGCAGCATCAGTCTCATAGCGTCCTGGTTTTGCAG
Organism: Alestopetersius hilgendorfi; assembly: GCA_037577075.1. Classification (NCBI taxonomy): domain Eukaryota; kingdom Metazoa; phylum Chordata; class Actinopteri; order Characiformes; family Alestidae; genus Alestopetersius; species Alestopetersius hilgendorfi. The sequence goes on from JBBIGB010000039.1 coordinate 19,340,500, forward strand.
CTGGAACGACACACCAAACTCATCAAATATAAAGTCCACACAAAGCATTTCATTACTGCAAGAAATGATTATAAACTGATGACAACTGTGTATTTATGTAATATTTGAAGTTAACGCAATCTTAAACTATAGAATGGAACATTAATATGTCTTTTGGTGTTTATATATTTTTAATAATTTGAATAAAGTGAATATAAGTGAGGATGGAATTTCATGGCTATAATAATTGTGTTCTTGTCCGTACTGCATTTGTTCTGTGTATAATGATCTATAGGTATGTATGTTTTAAAGTGTAAAAATTATTAGTAAGTTACATGTTCATTATAACACTGCTATCAGTCCAGAAATTCCATATGCATCCTAAAATATTCACATATTTGGGACCATCTTAATTACCACATCATTTATATTTATATGTATAATGTATGAACACTGGGTGAGTGCAGTTTGGTTCTCTTGTGTACAATATTTCTCATGCAATATGTGCAATATTGCTGGTACAATATTACTGTGTGCAACATGTGCCATTGTTTTGGTATACTTTTACTGTTTGTTTTAATGTCTGCTGTTACCAAGCACCTAGTCTCAGCCTCAGACGTCACGCCCAAGGAACGTTGGCTAAACGTCTGATGCATATGGTACACTTAACTGGAAACACTTCAGGAATGTCGAAGTCGTCATCTGA
>JBBIGB010000039.1:19351221-19364258 GCA_037577075.1 Alestopetersius hilgendorfi
TTCAAGATCCTTTACCAGCTATAAATTATGCAATACAAACATTTACATTTAAATATCTTATACTTCCACACTGTAGTTGTAACCATTTACGGTTACTCATCCTCTGTGATATCCTGTATATAATGCAAAATCATTCTTATAATCATTTCATAATGATACATCTCAGAATTATAGACTATATTTAAGATGTTTCCAATATTTTGCAGTGTGTAACTATAAAGATGCTTAATACATTTTGTTTCCTCTATTCTCAGTTAATGATTGTTTATGCTCTACACAGTGGACTTTCCTATTTCTCTTCTGTAAGAGAAATAGGACAGATTCTGCATTGGATGACACAAATTAAAGCCATTTTACATCAGAGGTGGGTGTTTTGTGCTTTGGGAAATTTGTTGCCTGGTTTTTCTGTGGAAATTTGTGGCTTAAAACTAAACCCATTTTGCTAATGTTTGCCTCAATACTGTTTTCTGCATATATGAAGCAAAAACATGAAGCCGTTGTTTGATGACATTTTTTTAGAGGGGGTACAAGATTAAACAGGGCAATAATTGCTATTTGGATACAAATTGTTATCATAGTTTTATAATAAAACCAAAAATGTGTTTTTATACATCAGTTTGAAATGATTTGACAGATCACACTAATATAAGACATTTTAGGAATATTTCGCAAATAGTTTGACTAAAGGAGAAAAGCAATGCAATGTGTCACATAATATGATGCATTCATACTGACCTCCTCTTCCTCGGAAAGTGATATTGTTCTTGGCTGCAGATGGTCCATTGTTTTCAAGCAGTGGCACTCTGAAAGGCAGAGAAATAATGAGACAAGTCTTTCACAATGTCTAAAATGTCTGTGTTCTACAATGTTCCTTAAATATGTAAGAGGAACGCAAAATGAAGTGTTAACAGAGATAAGTAAATAGACTTCAGATAAATGACCGTGGCCTCTGTTTCCAGAAGGGGTCATTCCAAGAGAGTGCTAAAGACGGTTGGTTTAACGCCTCATTGCTGCTTGCTGATGCATGCATTATTGATCCTGAGAGCACTGTTAAAAGACTTCACTGAGAAAACTGGGTTTAACTGGCTAACTGGCAAAGCAGTGCTGTGACTAAAGCTGGCAAAAATACAGATCACATCAAAAATCCCATGTGTTGAAAACAGAGTGCAAATAATGCTCTAAGCTCTGTCTCTGCTGGGAGAGACTGATTTGTTTTGATGAATTAAAGGGCCATATTGGCCTGCCCCGAGGGCAGACTCATACAGTACAAGCTACGCCGTCTACAGCGGGGAGGGGACACAGGCCGAGCTAGACTCTGCTGTTGTGGCTGACCCGGCTATGGGGAGTATATTTCAGATTTAGGGATTATGTTATTTAAGCAGACTCAACCAAGATTATGCTATTTAGACAGACTACTTTAGATTAATCTATTTTAATAGACTTTTCCTCCTCTGAATGAAAAGAAACAGCTTTGGGATCATTGCCATCAAAGTGCACAACAGATCTGAGTGACAGTGAAGAGATTAATCAGCTCACATAAAAGCATTTGGTCATTGTTGTCTCTTTTTTCTATTAGATTAGCTAAAGCTAATCTAATGAAAACAAGACCAAAACGCTGTAATCACCATGTTATTTTAAGATAGCGATAGATTTGATTAGACAGCTTAGGATAAGATCTTTAGTCATTCATATTTGATTTCAAAAGTTAACTTACCATTCTCTCGCAGGATTCTGCTCACATTCACTTTACTGATGCATAAATATAATAGTTGTATTATACACGATATGGACAAAAGTATTGGGAAGCCTGATCATTCGACCAACAGGGACTTTAATGACATTGCATTCAACTACATAGATTTTAATTTGCTATTACAGCTTCCACCCTTCTTGAAAGGCTTTCCACAAGTGCTCATTTAGTCTGTAGATTATTTATGAGGTCAGACACTGATGTTGGATGAGAAGGCCTGGCTCGCAATCTCCAGTTCATCCCAAAGGTGCTGGATGGAGTTGGAGTGAGGGCTCTGTGTGGGCCAGTCGCGTTCACACTGAACTCATCCAATCATGTGTTAATGGACCTTGGTTTGTGGACTGGAGTAGAAAAAAGCCTTCCCCAAAATGTGGAAGGAAGGGACCTAGCCCAAACTCTGAAAATCAGGAGTGTCCCGATACTTTTGTCCATATAGTGTAGTCTATAAAAAATGTCAAATTAGCTTCGTGGCAAATGTATTTAGATCTAGTTATTATGATTTAATAAAAATATTAAACACAAATGAAGTGGAAAATTTCCAGTAAAAGAGCTCACAAAGCAGGGTGTTTGGATTGTTTACTGAGCCTGGCAATTAATGCAACAAACGAACGTGAATACTAACTTGCACGGCATAAAAACACGACACTGATATAAATGTCAGTTGCTACGTATTTCACATTCCCTTAAACATGTTGTAAACCGTGACTAATTTTCAGTTCTTGTTTTGCTTAGCTGGCTATGTCAGTAAGCTTCCTTTACTGTTGTGGCAGCAACTGGTTACTATAGTAACCCTACACGAGCTGCAGCAGACACTGCCCCAGAGTTATGGACCTTATCCACAAAGAAGTCAGATTTGGAGATGAAGAAATTTTTTCACAAGAGCTTGAGGAAATCCAACGGTATGACATACTTTTTGGTGTAAATGTGTAGACTTCATATTATAATAGATAAGTCTAACTGTTAGGTTAAATCTAAAATACTGGATTTGCCTAGTTTAACTGCTTAAATTGAAGCTACTCCTGGTTAAAAACAGTAAATATGCCTAAAAAATAATCGAGTGGTTTGTGTGGGCGAGTTGTAGAGCCTTTTGTGCTTGAGGCAAGGAGAACATAAGGAAAATCTTCTATTTGGCTTTTTCCCATAACTTGCAAAGTGAGTGAATTTATCATTTACTCTAATTTAGTCCAGAACAGCCTGCATCCCCTCTCTGTTATGCTGATGTCCTCTGGCCTTCATGACCTTGTTATTGTGTGTGTTAAGTGCGGACAATGTGGCCTGTAGCTTTCCCTGTTTCACTACCCTCCTTTTCCTCTTTAGGTATTCAATAGGGAATCAGCTGAGGACAGGCTTCTTTGGTCAGGATGCTTCGGTCCAGACGGACATGTCTGAACTGCCGTTGGTCAAGCGTCTCTCAGATGAAACAGCAGAGCTTGTGAAGGTAGACAGTGATTTTGACCCCATTAGAGTTCAAGACTCTCGGTCTAGGTCTTCTTGCTGTTTTACTACTGAAAAGACCTTTAATCTTCCTTTGGATAAACACATCACATTCATTACACTTTTATCCAAAGCGAGTTATAACACCGAGATTATTTTATTTTATGAACTGCAATCGACCAATTCCACCAATTGCCAAGCTTTACTCTTACCCCCAAAGCTCCCTCAGATCAGTCCTCATAACGTGACTTTGTGAATAATATGATAACATGTTATTGTGATCACAACAATATAATTGCACTACATTGGCCTGGTTGGTAGTTTTGACCATGATCATAACTGCATCAAAACAGTTAACAGATTGAATATGAACCCATTTCCTCTTATCTTCCTATGAGACAATTTCTTTTTTCTTTTTTTTTAAGCAGGCAAGCTGTCATCACACAGTGGATTTTTAAATAACTACTCCATCTTATTAATACGTTTATTAATTACATCAAGTGTTTAACAGCTTAAATATGTATTTGTATAAGTATTTACATGTGTACATTTTCCTTTTTATAAACTTTTATATAAAAATAAGAGAAACAGATTCCCTGATTTATTTTGATCTCTGCGTAGTTATGTGGGTTTTTATAATGCTTTATAATGCATCCAGCCATAATATGACTTCAAAGAATTTGACTGTAAATGTATAATGACATATATTTATTTAGACGTATTTTCTATATATTTTTGAAGTGGTTTTAGGACTCTGTTTGGAACATCTGTAGAATATTTTATACTCAGTGTATGACAGTAGTATGCAATCATTTCAGCACCCCTGGTAAAAGTCACATATATGAATAAGAAAACCCATTTTTTTTATTTGTGTTTAAGATATTAGACATAAGAAAAAACAGTAATTTTGAATTAAAATGTGCATAATCTTTGGCATATGTTAGGATATAACAGTATGCACATTCCCGCAGATATTTTCATTTACAAGAGTCTAAAAAGTCTGTGGTGTTTATTAAAGAAATAATGTACACTATCAGTTCAAATCATTTTCTCCAAGTTGAAACATGTGAAATATGCAGTGTAAATATTTCAAAAACCATATTTGATACAGAGCACATTTTGTGTGATACGTCATCATGAGTGAAAACGGCTTCTAAGCAGTGTCTTTGGTTGAATGCAGGCTTGCCTCAGTATTTAGATGAGGCCAGTGAATGTTGACACTCAGTGTCATTGCATTCCGTTGGATTTGCTCCGCAAGTTCATTCATGCTGCCGGCCTTTTATCCCGCTTGCCGGAGGATTCCTCTGTCTGTGGTGGTGAGTGGCTGGTCTGTGGGCTGCCCCGGGACGCCTGCTGAGAGGGCATATGGTGGCTTTGTGCCCCAGAAGAGCGCCTGAAGCAGCCGCGTTCATCACTGCTCCTGCCCGCAGAGTTAAACAAATTGATTGGCAGGCTTGCAGCTGAATGAGGGCCTTCTTAAACACATAATGCCTCAAGTTTATGCTCATTTTATGTTCAGGCAACACTGAGCATGGCTATTGATGATTTATCCTTGTTTTCAGCCTCTGTTAGGACTGTACAGTGTAGATAAAACACTAGCATTGCAGTTGTATTGCGACATATTGAGACTGAAATATACTAAAACCCAAAGATGAATCAATAATAATACAGTAATAAAAATTAACATGCTTGATTTGGAGCATAATAGTGTTCTTTGGCTGCACCTTGATTAATCAATACATCCAAAGAACACTCATGCTTAATAACACTTTCTGCTTTTTGTTTTGTTTTAGTATTAATGTACTCATTGAGTCTATTTGACACGTATTTCTACCTTGTTAGGAGATGGAGACACTGAAGAAAGAGATGGCAGTGAAAGTGAAGTTTATTGAGGCCCAGTATGAGTCCCGGCTGCAAGAAGAGGCAGAGGCTTTCTATACCAGAATGAATTACAAAGTCAAAGCTTTAGAGAACTACTACAAAGAGGTTTGTTATGCACACTGCTGCTATCACGATGTAATGAAGTGATTATGAAGTAATTAAAAAGGCATGAAATCTTTTTACAATATTTATTACAGGGGTCACCAACATTTTGAAACGGAGAGCTACTTCACGGGTACTGAGCCATACGAAGGGCTACCAGTTTGATACACTAGAACAAAGTTTTAACTTATCTAAACTTCATGTATAATCAAGTTTTAAATGCTTTTTTATAATCTATATAAATGCAAATGTGATTAAAGAAGAATAGCAACAAGATAGAATAAAATGTTAGACACTGCTCACTGGTGAGTTTTACAATTTATAGAACAGGTCCGTGGGCTACTCATGTGGTCCGTGGGGGGAAGCTGGCACCATGTTGATGACCCCTGATTTATTGTATAGTTTTTTAATATATTATTTTTTTATTTGTTCTTTGGTTTAGAAAACAACTGTCCTGCGGAACAGCTGTCAACAGCAGTTGGCTGATGCGATTGAAGTTGTCAAAGCCAGCTATAAGGTATAAAAGGAGTGTGGAGTTATTAAAAGGCTCATAACTTGCACAGTGAGGTAGAATTTAAACTTTTAAGTTTTAAAAACATACACCCTCCAGTACATATTTAGTAATGTAAATGCAAAATGTTGTCTTTTGTTTTTGAATTTTGTCTTTTGTCTTTTGTGGACTGTTTCACCCTGGACAGCTTTTGGAATGAGGCTCAGTACAAGGCAACCAATCAGATCAGATCTGATTTACCTTTTTTCAAATGTCAGTTGTCATGTATTAACCTTTAAGGCACAGTGAAGAAAACAGTGTGTTTATTTCTTAGTGATAAAGTGAGATTGTGATTATTATTTTTGGAACCATTGCTTGAATATGTTTCTGCCCCCGGTTGAGGTTGCCCCCGGTGACACAGGACGAGTGCAAGAGCTTTTAAATGAGCTCCAGGACAAGGACTTTAAAATCAAGAGCCTGAGTGAGCAGCTGAGGAAGTGTGGGGAGAGAGCTCGGCTGGAGGTACACACACACACACACACACACACACACACACACACACACACACACACACACACACACACACACACACACACAGCATTCACAGGCAATGTTGGATAGTAATGGACTGCATGCAGTCTGGATTATGTAATCTGATTACAAAGTAAAGGTGCTTGTAAACAGAGCAGCAGTCTTTTGACATTATCTGGCCTATATCTTTAGCTAGTTTGAACAAGACTTGATCATTAGATATATTTATATTTAAAGAGGCAATTGAGAAAACATATAAAAGTAGACGCAGTCCAGTTTAAATTTCTCTTCTTATATTCGTCAATTGAAAAATTTCATATTTAAAAACACATGTCTCTACATGATATCAGGGATGAGCAATACAGCTTTTGTCTGATACTGAAGAGATCTTGTCTAAGTCTTATTTATGCTCTGGTTATAATTTTATTCTATCCGGTTTCCAGCTTGAATGCCTTCAGTAGGAATAATCTTTTCCACTTCAATATAGCATGGCTTGTGTTATTATTGACCAAGGAGCTGCTAATTACATTTTAATGGCCTACTTTTCTTTGGCTGAAAGGCCACTCAGGACTTTCAGCTAATAATCGTGTTGTATGTTGCAGAGAAATCAATTTCTCTTCCATATGTTTTTGTCAATGGGGTTACAAAACAACATGAATGAGTCATAAGGTGTCAAAGCAGTCCTTCTCACACGGTCTGTGTGACCTCTTTCGCTCTCACTCTCTCTCTCTCCTTCTCAGCGTGTCTGAGCTCTGTCCATCCAGAGAGAGAGGCTGTTGGTGTAGGCAGATGGCAGGTTAGAGCGGCCATAGAAAAGCCGCAGCCACTCAGTGGGTAAGAGCTAAGTGCAGCTCATTGGAGGAGAAGCTTTGTTCTCTGTGCTAATGAGTGCTCTCACTCCCATGACTAAGAGGCATGACTGATCACCTGTAGTTCTGTTCTGCAGCAGAGGGTGGAGCCAGAGGGTGGATGGAAAAGCATCTTTGACCATTTATTGGTCTTCAATTCAGGTCTTTATTTAAGCCGGACATCACTGAATGGGGCTGGATGATATGGCAAAAAATGCAGTATTGTGATACTTGTAGCACTGTATGATATGGGCAAAAGTAATTGTCATGTGTGAACACACCACAGCACAGCACACAGTGTGAACCAGGTGAAATAGTTTTTTTGCGTTTAAACCATTTACAAAATGAAGCACTGGGCAGCCACTGAAGGTACCTTGAGGACCTTGCTTAAGGGCACCTCATTGGCGCTATTGGCAGTCTTGGGATTCAAACCCACATCCACATCCGATAGTGCAATTTACTATGATCTCAATACACCTTGCTGTTCATTACAGGCACCTCAATGACTTGATCATGTCTAATAAATATAAGCACAGTATTTTCTTGTTAAAAATCACAATAATCGATTAAATGTCTCGTTCTGTATTTATGATGGTCTGTGGTTTTTGAAAGCAGATCCCGTGGTTTAAAAAGGCCTCCTGCAACATTTGGCCACACGGTGAAGTTTTATAGCTTACACTTAGTCATACATTATCAATGCATTTTCAATGGCCAGCATATTGTAAATGCTGGTGATGCCAGATATGAGGAAAGGAAATTAAGTACAGTGACCCCCACTTTAACACTGATCAGCAGTCGTGGTTTCAGTTGTTCATAAATACTTGCTGAGACCCGAACTAATAGGCCTATTTGTTCCTTGAAACTACTACTAATGCGGAAACTGCAGATATCATCCTCGTCCTCCACGCCCCGTTGTCCTTGTGCTGGGTTGCTATGCACTGCACCCGAACATAAACCCAGGACAAGGGGGCGTGGCAGACAAGGCCCGGACGTCACAGCTTTTTTGGTGGAGGTTTGAAAGTAACCAATCTGAGAACGCTGTTTATTTCTCCTTGCTACTGAATGGCTGGTGCCCTGTGACACAACTGCAGTCCAGGATTTCCCCCGTGGAGCGTCTCAAGTGTTCTCGTGTTTTTCGTTTTGTTCTTCTTAAAGCCCTGTATTTTTATTACTGTTAATTAAATCCATTTATTACTGTATTTACCTGCTTATACCAAAGAAAACGCTTGTGCATGAATTACAGTACAGTCTATACAGGGGTCACATTGGTATTTAGATTCTAGCAATGCGAGAGTTCAGTGTATACTCTTCAAATACGGGTTTACCTTTACATTTTCTTTAAAAGTTATGAGTATAAAAATGAAATTAAAATGTATATTTATGGGTATATTTAGGGTTTACACTTTAAAAATAGGCATTTTTAGGCATTTTTTAAAAAAAATATATCAACACGTTTTTTCAATATATGCAGGTGCTCTTGGGTTGTCTTGGAATTACAATTGAATTATGTCACAATTCAGTAAACCCTCGCAAAAAGCAAGGGTTTACTGTATTGTGACATAATTCAATTGTAATGCAGAAAGTGTTATCGTATCAGCCACGCCTTTTTTGAGTGTTTTATTTTCAGACTAAAAGTAGGGTAACTGGGGAAGAGGGACAGAAGTGGGCGATGGATGGATAAACAAGAGCTGACCACCCTGCCTGGAGTCATCTGCTGCCGCTGTAGCCCACAGCCACGCTACAGGCTCTGCTGCCCACGTTTAGTTAGTGGCCCAGACTGGAAAGGATAAATCCTGTCATCCATGACCTGTACATTTTCACCGTCACAGTCAAAGAGTCACGGCTTAAGCTTGTCACACACATGGCCCCTCGCTGAGGGATTAATCTGGGATAAACAACTGCCAGCCATATGCAAGCTAAACTCAGTTGCTCCTGTCATGGCTTAGTTGCTCCTGCCATAAATCTGAACATATCAATGGTTGCAGTGACTCTCACAAGTTTAGTTACAGTCCTAATCCTAATTTGACTCTACAGTATGACATACATTATTAATGCAGAAACATTTTTATTTGTTTCTTTTGAAATATTTGTCCAATTTGATCATTTGTCCACTGTGATACAGTGGCAGTACATGCACATTTAAAACTAACTGCCTGTAACAGACCATCAGACCATCATTCTGGGTTCTTTAAATGAATGAAAGAAATGTTTCACATTAGCAAGTTCTGCAGATATCTGTTGCGGGATTTCCTTTTTTCACTTAGTACACATAGTACACTTAGTAATCTGTTGTTTTACTTAGTAATCTGTTCAAATTGCTATAAATTAACTAACCATATAATATGAATACAGCAGAGAGCCATTAGGTTAGAAATGCTGTATTATTTTGTTCAGAACTGAATAAAAGACTCCAGTTTAGGAGACCTACACTGCTGATTGAGTTATTCAAGGCCTTTAAGATGAGGCTTAGGTTAGAGTCGAGGTGTGTTGGAACTATTCACTTGAGTGAAGCACTGCTTGTGTTACAGCATCACCGGAAGGCATCTTCTTGAATGTTGTATACAGCATACTGTCTGCTTTCCTTATGAATGAAGTCAGTAGAGAGAGAAAGAGAGAGAGAGAGAGAGAGAAACAAAACAAGAGAGAGAGAGAGAGAGTCAGGAAGAAAAATCACTTGAAGCTTTGAAAGCCTTTGAACGCCTGTACGGTTCTAAGTGTGACAGGCATGCAAAAAGGCACGTTAATGCGCCGGGCCTGAATAGCGATGATGGTTGAGGGCCCACTGTGTGGACATCACAGCGACCTGATGGACTCCATGTGGCTCTTAGTCTGCGGACTCAAGCGTGCCGACGTGTGATGTGATCCCGGTGACACTGGCAGCTCCGTGGCCAAGGAGAAAGCACAAAGACAACAAGCCCCCCCACCCCTGGAAACGGTGCTCGCGGTGGACCCCCTGGGGCTCCCCTCCCCACAACGCCCACCCCTTCATCCCAGCCTGGCAGAACTACGGGCATTGCTCGTTAGTTGCACGCTGGAAAAAAAAAGTAGTGAATTGAATTGACTAGATTCAAATGTCTATGACATTTCCACATGAATAAAATATCACCACCATCATATCAAAACCCCAGCTGCCCTTAACACTGTGTGAATATTTAATGAGGAGTGTACTACAAAAAACCTTTAACATTAAGTTTAAAAAGTTCTTCTCCTTGGAATCTACTACTTTGGAGATAGAATGTTGTTTTAGGTGTTTAACCCCAGTCACAGACTTTTTTAAGCTTTAGATGAATCACATTATCTAAAGATAAATCATTTTGGATAAAATAATTCAGGCCAGTCCATAATCATGTCACACCCATCTGCATGTTTTAACCGAAATGATCCAGGTTAGATTAGCCAGCAGTCATCCAAATATCCCCAATCGTTTCTGTTAAAAAGTATTCCTAAAATGTCTCAATGAGCTTAAACCCCCTAATCTTCATTAGGTTTAGAATTCATTTCCTACTGCTTTGTGACTACCGAAAATGGCAGTTTTTTATATCATTTTTATAACACAGTAAATCATATTGTAAAAAACAAAAACTGCAGCACCTTAATGGCGATCTGGATGTTCTGATGATCTATTTTCATGAAATACATAAAAATTTTAGCACTTGCAACTCACACTGTCCTGAAACTTGAGTGTTATTCGCTTTGGAAGTGTTTGCCAGATGAATGAAATGTAATATAAATGCTTTTGGATAATAGACTTTTGACTTCCGTGCTCATTAGCAATAACCTTGTAGCTGCAGTCCTGAACTGAAGAAGAATTACTAGACACTTCAGTTGTTTTTGCTGATTGGCTTCATCAGGGTAGATACATGTAATTTTTTTTCTTTTCCTTTAAGTATATTGGAAGGTGCATTGTTAAAACAGTGTGTAGCAATACAATCAGCATATAGTATCTGGTCATATCGTGCAGGCCTGTTGTAAAATCCAGACTGTTGGCTAGAAAAAGCCCTCAGCTGCCCAGCCTTACTTCCAGAATGAATTGACCTGAATGACAGGGGCACCCCAGCAGTATGATATGCATTATTCCTGTCAATAAAACAAAATGTCCTCGTGAATTATAATCTTTGTATGTAGTGTAACCGCCTTCTTTTTTCCAGGCACAGAAGAAAAAAAGAGAAAATGTAAAAGAAAATGCCCTCCTCCAGGGCTGTATTCTTTTTTGTGTGTCTCTCTTTTTGTTATTCGGGGGGAAATGGTAGGAGGCAAAAAGTTGTCCGATGGCTTTGTCTGCAAGGAGTGCTCATATTTGCCACGCAGCTTGAACGACATGTCTTTTGTTCAGCACAGTGAAATGAAAAAGGCCTTGTGTGTTTTTTTGTTTCAGATCAGTCCCGAGGCAGCAGATGATCTGGAGAAAGACCGGCTGAGGACAGAGAATGGCCAACTCAAAGATGACGTTGACATCTTGCGCCTCGAAATGGAGCAAATTGGACAAGCTTTACGGGCCAAAAACCAGAGTCTGAAGGATTTAGGTAGAGTTGAATGCGCTGTGTACCATTTTCAAATATGTTTTATACCCCATGTCAATTAATAAATAAATAAATAAATAAATAAATAAATAAATAATCCATAGGAAACATACTTAGACATATCTTCAAAGTTCTGTTTATTTGCTGAATGCAACAAATGCTTTTTTAAGTCCAGTAAATAAACAGTAATTGCATTGTACAAATGTTTGGTGGCCCAAGATAAATCTAAATCACAAACTTAACAAAAAATTCAAAAGTCAGAGGTTTTGCCCACTTTTTCTATACTAACATTAGTTTAGGACTGCATCTTAACGAATCCAATTTTTGATAAATCAGCTATAGATGATAAATTACTTGTAAGTTTTTTTTTTGGAAAGAATACAAATGCATCTTTCCCTTATCTTTTCCTGTAATGAGCGCCAGTTTGTGATCAGAATGCAATGTTTGAGGACACTTGTTAGATGATGGCTATGATCCTGGAGTGTACGGTGCCTGTGAGAAGCAAGTAAACATGAGACAGGTGTATTTTCAAGGCTCAGTGCTTTATCTCTCTTAATGTTTGACATTCACTCATTGCTCATGTAACTTGGGTAACCATCTGAATATTTTCCCCAGGGGAATATTTCGATTGTGTCCGCATGCCACAGCCTAAATTACTGATCTGTGGTTTATTTTGTTCTGGCTGAGATATTTTATGGGTGAGCTATTTGTTTAGTTTAATGGAACATCAGCTGCTTTGATACTTTTCTATAGGAAATGTCAAAAAACACCTGTTAAAGGGTTTCGCATTGACTGTGACTAACATTAAGCACTGTCTGGTTTTAATGGATGTAAATGGAAAGAAAAGACACAAATACACAAAGTGCAAACACACACTTGGCTCTTGAACCCAGTGGTCAGGGTTGGTCAGTGTATGCAAGTGGACTTGTGAAAACAAATGCCCCGGGTCAGGAGCCTGACTGAAGGCTGAGCAAGAAAACAAAGGCATAGTGACCATGTGTGCACTCTGGGCCTAAATGTCAATCTTCTTACTCTGATCTCCTCCTGGATGATGAAAATAAACACATCTCTGCGGTCAAAATCTGGTAACTTACATTTATGTCACTTGTTCATGCCATTGAATTTCCAGTGTAGGAGGAACTGGGGAATGACTGAAAGATTTTGTATATAGTTTTTATTTCTATATTGTCTATAGATTCATATAATGTATATAGTAGCTAATGTGTATATAATAGGGAATGAATCCAAACAGAACAGTTGTTTAAAAAATTCAGCCTCCCTTACATTGAAAACTGAACCAAGGGGCGAGTAAATGAATCCTTAAACATTTTCCTATAGAGTGTTGTTTCAGAGACACATAGTTTTGTTCAAACTGTGACAAACGACAGATAGATAGATAGACAGACAGAAAGACAGACAAACAGATAGATAGATAGATAGATAGATAGATAGATAGATAGATAGATAGATAGATAGATAGA
>JBBIGB010000039.1:19460483-19473473 GCA_037577075.1 Alestopetersius hilgendorfi
GTGCTGCATTTGGGAAAATAAAAACCACAAAAAGGAATCTCTGCCTCAGTGTGAGTGTGTGTGTCGCCTTCCTCCACTGTTCATCACAGTGGTGTCAGAAGTGGGATACGCGCCGTTGGGGAAGGTCGACACACTACCGAAGCAAGAGAAGGAACTCGGTGCCAGGCTGGAGGGGACGCGGCGGAGACCGGCGCACGCGGAGAGTCGAGGACCGCTGCTGCACGCCACTGAGGGGCGGAGGCGCCAGAGAGTGCGAGAGGTGAGCAGCGGTGCCGGGGAGAAAGCTAGAGGCGTCGAGGAGGAAACCGCGGACGAGAGCGGGACTCGACGAGGGGCAGCGTAGAGCGGCGAGCAGAGAGACATGAGAGAGACGGCTGAAAGCCCTGCCAAGCCGTCGAGGAGGAAACCACAGACGAGAGCGGGACTCGACGAAGGGCAGCGGCGAGACAAGCGAGCCGTGAGAAAGATGGTTGAAAGACCTGCCAAGCCACCGAGTTTGGCAGAAGCAAGAGACCCCAAGCCAGAGAGTGAGACATGGGAGCCGCGAGAAGAATGGCTGAAAGCCCTGCCAAGCCGTCGAGGAGCAAATCGCACAAAGAGCGGGACTCGACGGGGGCAGCGGAGAGAGGGGAAGAGCGCAACATGGCAGCTGGGACCCGAGGTGTGTGGGTCGGCGAGTTGCAGCGCGAGACGGAGCGCAGAGAAGAGAAGGAGCGCAAAATGGCGACGGGGACCCAGGCTTTGTAAGGGGTCGGTGAGTGGCAGCGAGGAGGGGCTGAGCGAGTTGCGCGAGAGAGAGCTGGAGAGTCCGCGGAGCTGTCTGGAGGCTGCTGCGGAGCGACGCAGTGGGTCGGGGCGGCTTCGGCGCAGTCGGCGAGGGCCGACGAGGAGTGCGACCGGGGGCAGGAGTTCGCGCCCCGGGCACGTTTTGGGTTTACTGCAGGGTCCGAGCGTGGACTTTAAAGGGGCAGGGTCCGAGCGTGGACTGCCGTGGGCTTTGTGAGTGAACCGGGCCAAGAACGGACACTTGGGACACTGTGGGTGTAGGGGTGGTTTTGAGAGGGCCGGGAGAAGAAGATCCACACAGCCAGATTGCCAGGAGTGGAAAGGAGTAGGTGAGTGGCCGAGGACGGCTCACGTCCTAGCAAGGGGGCTGTGTGGGGATCTGGCCCTTTAGGGGTTAACTGTGGGTTCACTGGGGGTCCATGCTCGGGCCAGGGATGGTGTGATGGGCGCGTGATGTGCAGGAGGGGCGATGACCTGTGGCTCATCGCCATGGTAACACGCGGGCTTTTTGGCTGCAGTATAAGAGGGAGGGGGCGGTGCCTAGCAGTCAGTCGGGGAGTTGGGAGAATTGAGAGTTGGAGTCAGAGTTGGAGACAGAGAGCGAGAAGGGAGAGAGAGCAAGACCAGCACGGGAGCAGCGTACCTGCG
This sequence comes from Alestopetersius hilgendorfi, assembly GCA_037577075.1. NCBI lineage: Eukaryota > Metazoa > Chordata > Actinopteri > Characiformes > Alestidae > Alestopetersius > Alestopetersius hilgendorfi. Next base: position 19,461,918 of record JBBIGB010000039.1, read on the forward strand.
CTGCTGCTCGCGTAGCTGTGGGAGAAAGGCTGTGCTGTGTGCTGCATTTGGGAAAATAAAACCCACAAAAAGGAATCTCTGCCTCAGTGTGAGTGTGTGTGTCGCCTTCCTCGACCGTTCGTCACAATATAGTCATTATTCTACAATTTTTAAATGATATATCTAATATTTCATATATCACTGAGCGCAGATACACACTTTACAAATAGAAACATGAATTGAAATTAAAAATAATAAGTCTAGCTATTATTATTTAATTGAAATGATGTACTGGCTGTTGAAGCTGCTATAGGAAGGAGGCAGGCATTAGGATCCAGGCAGAGCTACACGGCGCTGCCATTGAATACTATACATTTAGAGCAAGATTACAAGAGAAGATAGGGAAGAGAGGAGCAGTCTTCCCAGAGATACTAATGGTTTATCTTATAATGCCCACAGATTCAAGTCATGATGATCTATCACACTCTATGAAGAAGCTTGCCACCTTGTTCTCAGACTGAAGATGCCCCTGCTTCTCGACCAGCCTCACCGCACCCCACTCTCATACCGCATCCAGTGACCTACCTCACAGTTATCAACATGCACTTTAAAACATGTATCGCCTCCTTACCTTGTGACGTGGTTCGCTGGGAGCCCAGTAGGACTTGGGCTTCAAGTCAACCTACCCTGTAATATGGTTTCCTGGGACAAAGAGAACTTCTCAACCACATAAAGTAGTTGGGAGCGTTTCTAGCGCGTAAACATTAATGGAGTGCTGTAATTTCTAAAGTGCATCACATGGTTGTTCAAGTGTATAAACGTTTCCCGAGTTTCCGGTAGGTCCTCGTGCATTTCACGCCAGCTCCTTTCTTTCCCTTGAATGAGTTTTCTGAGTTATTGACATTCCTTTTTCAGAATGTCTCGGTTCTTAAACTGTATCCAGTGGCTGTGTGCATTTTCTGTCATTCCTGGTTTAAGGTGGTTTCTGTTGTTAGCGCTTTTGTGCCAAGACCAGGTAGGGTTTTAATATTCTTTTGTATAAAATGTATCTTGTGCTTTGGTACATGTTCTCTAACTCATTTGCACTTATAGTGGCTGTGATCCGGTGTGGAGCTCTGGACCAAGGTTTTATTGTTTTGTTTTGTGTTATGGTTATGTCCAGGCTGCTTTTATTTTGTAGTTCTGCTTTATTTTGCTGTTGCTGTTTTGTTTTGCCAAGTGATTTCCCTATACTGTGTGGTGTGAACAGTCCCTAGAACCCTTTGATGGGAACGTAGATCAGCTGGTTTCTTTAGTCATTGTGTGTTTGTGTGCACTTGGACCATGACGTGTATGGCCCCCCAATCGGGTTGTTTTAATTGTTAATTATTTAATGTGGGTAAATTTGTGTTTTTAAAACAGTGGTATATTTTAATATATTTAATAACAGAATGGTGTTTGGGATCAATGTCTCAGCATAGTAATTTTGGACCTGCATCCTTATGTTTTGAAATAGGGTTAACATCTGTGGGTGAAATTCCCAGAGTGGTGTAGTCAGATTGTGTTGTTCACCTTTTCTAAACAAATCCCTTCCTAGGCTCCCTAAGCGATGCCACACCTAGCAAAACATTTTTTGTGTCACCCCATGCGCCCCCCAAGTCTCACACTCCTGAAACTTTCTTTTGTGTTTCACTTTTGACATTTCGTTCCCTAAATTTGAGCACCTGCCCCTCTAAATTACAATACATAACCCTGCTTGATTGTTTTCTATTTTATTTTTCCGCTACTAATCAAACTGGAACCTCCTGATTGTGTTTCACTGGTAAAAACTAAAACCAAAGTTTAAGTGAGGCTAAGTGTAGAACCTCTAGCTATGTGGGTATGACAATGTTTTATGTAGCATAGTAGACTGCAAGAAGATGCAAAATACACGCATCTGTTTTTTGTCTCTTGTTTTTTCAAATGATATGTAACATGTACACTTTACTGATCGCTCGCAAAATCTGAAAGCCGAACAATGGTAAGACACAGCTTTACCATTCCACTTTGCTGGCCACAATTAAGACATAATTGTTTTTTTAATTGGTTTTCCAGACTGATCCTAATATTTTAGCGTAATCCTGGTAATTTTACAGGAACTGTACTTGGTCTTGCACAAGAACAAAATGCTACTTCAGTCCTCTAGTGTTTTAACTCAGGCTTGTTTCCACATTTAAACATCCCCCTTTTATAATTTAATAAATTAGACATAGTAGTGCATAAATATAAAGTGTTTATGTCTAATGTTTTGACTCCCATCACTTGGGATCCTAGCTGTAGAAGTTCTGGAGCTGAATATTCAGTGAGTACCATTAACATACAGACAGTAGCAGCTAATCATACAACTCTGCTAAGTAAAAAGCATTTGAGACACTTTTTCTGGCTCCTAATGTCCTAATCACTGCCTTCTGGCTTGATGCCAGCATTAATTTAATTTTCGCGGACAGTTCTCACATACAAGTCAGGGAATAAGGCTGCAGCAACAACTCATGTGACTCTTGTGCACATAACCATGCTAACTGCTACTTTTCTTCACTGCTTCCAAACCTGATGCCAGTATTAAAAATTCAGACTGTTGAACAAATCTAAGTGAGATAATCATGTCACTTTGCTACACTGTCCCAAACCTCAATGCACTCTGTACAAAAATTATGCTAACTGCCAATGTTCATCACTGCTTCCCAGCCTATGTCATATCATATATCATATAATTTAAAACTATGTTAGTCCCTACAGATCAAGAGAGTCTTTTGAAAGTGGCAACAAATCAATGAGTTGGTAGTCCTGAGTCCAGAAGCTCAATGACTTGAGCCTGTCTCAAGTCTTATTTTAAGTCTTAAGTCTTAAATTTTGAGTACTTCAGTATGCATCCTTAAGCATATTAAATGCAATTGCAATATATGGATATGTTGATATCTATACATGATAGTTCAGTTGTACTGTTTATGGACCAATAGTTTAAGATGACAGTTTAAATGTTCTTGTATGCATTTGTTTCAAGCCAGTCATCTTAGCTTGCTAGTGACTGATCATGCACTAAAACTAGTCAAACATACACTAAAACATCACAGAAGAGCAGTCATACTAGCTGCTAACATACCATACAGAACACTGTACAGTAACCATGTAGACTTTCTAGAGCAAAAGACTGCAGTGGCTTGGTGTGATCTATTGAGCTAATGATGCATTATGAAACTAAAGCCTATGATGGACATTTTTATCCAGGGTCTACTCTTTCACTATAAATGAAACCAAATGATGCCATGATTAATTATTCCAGCATATTACTTGCCATCCCATTATCATTCTAAGAGTAATGCATCAGCCCAGTCTGATGGTCATCTCTTCAAACTCATTGTTTCAAACGTGAGCGCTGTTCACTTTAATAAATCGCACCATTGATCGTGTACTCCTACAGAGTACATTATTTACTCCGTGCATTATGCGAGTAAATGATCATTATTCGCCAAGTTATACATAGTATATAGGGTGTATTAATAGTATAGTACATCTTAGTCATAATGGCCTAAGGAGCTCATAAAAAGAGTTAATTTCAAAGATGGATGGACTGACTCACTTTCAATTACTCTCAAGCAAATTATCTAGTGTCTCGTTGGGGCACCCATTCATACCACTATCTCGAGATTAGACTTAATGAACAAGACCATCACCATTTCAATTACATCCTGTTTTTCCATTTCATCTATTCAAGGACTGAGACAGGGCCATGTGTATTATTTTTGGGAAGCCATGTATGAGTAATATCAATAATTCTATGGAAAGCCACAATATAATGTCACAATGAACCGATGCGTGAATTCTACATATGTATCCCCGGTCTTCAACCAACCATTTTGCTCGAACAGACAGAGGTGCTGAAGCAGAATTTAAAGAGGATAGCGCCTCAAATAAAAGGCAGCCATTTGTCTTCCAGCAAATCAAATAATTCAGTAAAGCAGGATTCACTACTTTCTTCCTTCGTGTCTGGTGTGGGCAAATCTGATCACAACCACCACATGAAATTCCACAATGAAATTATATCAGATTCAAACAGCATCCCAGTCTGTACTGGCAATAACTTGTAAAAGCAACTATATATATTAACACAGTGCTATTGGTGCTTCATGGAATAGAGTTTTGGCAGTGCGGAGAGTCAATCTGGCTTTATTTTTGCAGTGTAAGGCCAAGGGAGAAAGGATTTGAGCATGTTTCTCTCACCTGCTGTCACTAATGCTGTGACATTTAGCATAAGCCCAACAGTTTTGCGTTACTCAAAATCAATATAAAAATCCATGGCTCAGATGCTGAAGAATGTAAACAAACCAAGACGTTTAACTATAAAAACAAGTTTACTCAACTTGTCACACATACCAGTCACGTGACGTGCACAAGGCACCGGAAGTGACGCACATCGGGGGAGTATATAAACAAGAAGTGGGTAACACTCTGCACTCAGACATTGGGTTAATGCTAACTCAACGCCAGTCCATCTCCTCTGGTTCTGTGACTACTCCGGTTTTTATTTCCATACTTATAAACCTTCTGAGTGTGTGTGAGAACGGTGTTTATTGCTGTCTGAGGTTTACTCTGAAGCAGATTGGACAAAATAGTGTTATTAAGTTACTTTAAAAATAAAGGAAATCTGAAGTGTGTAAGGATTTAAGCGGAGTACTGTACAGTGCTCATTGGTGAGGAGGGGTGACCTGAGATCCAATTTACTAGGCCTCATGGCTCACCCTACAGTATATAGCACCCTATATAACAATATAGTATTGGGGCACCTGACCATTATTCCAACAGGGACTTTAATGACATTCAAATACATAGACTTTAATGTAGAGTTGGTCGCCCCTTTGCCGCTATAATAGCTTCCACTCTCCTTGGAAGACTTTCCACAAGATTTCCTCAAGACGAGAAGGCCTGGCTCACAATCTCCATTCCAGTTAGTCCTAAAGGCTGAGGTCATGGCTCTGTGCAGACCAGTCAAGTTCTCCCACACCAAACTCATCCAGGCATGACTTAATGGACCTTGCTTTATGCACTTGGGCACAGTCATGCTGGAATAGAAACGGGTCTTCCTCAAACTGTGTCTGCAAATGTGAATCGATGGCCATGTCCAAAATGTGTTGGTATGCTAAAGCATTAAGACTGCCATTCACTGGAAGTCATGGGCCACCTGAATTAAAAATGTAGAGGTAGAGGTGTTTCCCAATACTTGTGTCCATATACTAGTGTATATGTCAACATTAAATAAGTAAATGGCCAAGACTGAATGAAAGTACATTTCTGTGAAAAAAAATAGCTGATGAATATACTGCTGTAAAATATTTACATTTTGTTCCATCAAAACAGCATATACTGACCCTACTCTATTTAGATGAAATATGTGGTATGACTGAATATAATTTAAACAACAATCTCTTTCTGCATGCAGTAAAATGTTGCCATGTCCCATTATAATCACAGGTAATTGCATTCATCAATACAGAAATACATGACTACAGGTAATACATTTCTCATAAATGTCCAATATGAAGATCACGAGGTGGACATATGGACATATGAACCTGTGTATTTAACAGCACAGAACATCAATCTATCTGTGTTTATGTCAACCACTGAGCAACCAGAGCAATGCTTAGGTAAAAGCTAACCACTTTTAATTTACCAAAAATTAATATTAGAGCACAAAATGAAAGATTTTTAGAAAACAGTGGCCCCTTATAGACATGTGTGAACACACCACAACACACAGTGGGAACTGTGAAATTTTCTTTCTGTGTTTAACCCACTCACCGGGGGCTGCCATCAATGAGGGGGTGCCCATGGAGCAGACATTCTTAAATGAAATCATAAAATGTGTGCCTATGTGAAGAAAGACAAAGCTCAAATAAGCAATGTTGGTTGGTCATAATATTGGATGTGAGAGCTGACCTATCAATAGCTAATAGCTAATAACACGAATTGATTGTTCACACACTGCAGCATCACCTTTCAGAGCCTCTTCCCAGCTACAGCGATGAAACAATGAAACAAGCTGTCAAGTTAATTACAATTATGTTAAGACAGGAGATCACACTGTTTTTACAGCTTATGTTCTTTTTTGCAGAGTACAGTATGAACAGAAACACTCTTGGCTGGTCTATTAAGTCAACAAAAGAGGTGGCTCTCTGGTTTTTAAGAGGGAGTTTTCCTGACCCTTCACCAGACAAGAAAAAAGGATGTTCTTTGCCCCCATAATTTAGACTACAGTGCACACTTTTAAAGTTGGTGAGTATATATTCCATTTCTTGTTAATCTCTTATGTCCAGTGCAGAACTGTAAAAAAAAATAGATCTTCAAATACCAAGCATATTTTGGCTGATCACCTACATTTGGATTAAGGTGAATAACTTTAAACAGAGATGTATTGTAGGGTAAATGCATGTACAGGCTATATTGCAATGGAATTTATTCTTTTTTTTTTTTAGAGTTTACTGTCACATCGAGCCATGCACGGGAGTGAGGCGAGGCACAAAGCAGATTCCATTTTATGGAGTTTTATTATAAAATACACATAGACTCTACATACAGAAAATAAAGAGGAACAAGGACCTTTAAACACAAAGCAAAACTACATCTAAGTGACACGAGGAGCAGGGAAGGTGAGGGTATTTGTGAGGGTTGACCAGCAACTGAAACATGCACTCACAGAAGTTACATACTAAACCTACTTAAACAGGAACCAATCACAACACACAATCACTTTAATGAACACAAGACACCCGACACTGAGACTCTAAACACACATAATACAAAATAAGAGTCCCAGAATCAAACCCTGATTGCGGCCCCTAGTGGCCGCTCCATTGGCGTCACACTTACCTTTTCTGTGTAGTCCCTTGCCCTCACTGAACTCGATGGCAGACCGTTCTGTATTCCTGGTCCACCCTCACCTACTCATCCTTCCTCTGCCCAGTCCAACTGAAATGTGAAATTAGCCATAACTTATCATTTTTGCTGTAGGCTTATCGTAAACATTTCATAAACTGCATCAGAAAAAAGTATTAAACCTGTTGATCACTGTAGCACCGTGTCCCTAATAACAGAAGCCTGTATTTCCTGCTTGAATTATGGTTCCAGAAGTGAATGTTGTACATGAAAATCCAGGATTACAGACACATATTCATTCACACGGAGTTGGTAAAAGTACAATTTAAGACAAAGCCCATGAAATTATTGTTGTAGAATAAAAAACTTAGGTTCGCCAAAGTACTTAGACAGATGATCTTATCTAGAACAATTTCTAGTTTAATCTTATTGTAGGGGTAAGCAAATGTAGCATGAGGAGTCTTGTCCCAGAGCTAACAAGTGGACTGAAGGCAGCAGTATTGTCCACTACAGATACACAGATACAGGGTTTTTTTTCCAACAACAGTTCCTAAAATGTCTGTTACTGGTGTACTTTCACACTAAAATATTTAATTAAAATGAACTTTCTATTTAACAATTGTTTATCTTCATTTAAATATAAACTGCCATTTTTGAAGAGCAGGATCATTTGAGACTTTCAGCACTTTCAGTGAAACCACAGAATTAATCCATGAATTAATCCATATTAACTTTTCGGGAAGACTGCAAAGAGTCAGCAAAATGTCACTCACATTGTTACCTCACAATAATCATTTGAAATAATGACACTATAGTGAAGGGAGATGCTTGGTTTTTCCAGTGGTCAAAACCAAGTGCAACACTGAATTTTACTCTTCTTTTACCACCATATTCCACCTTTTTTGCAAAAGGTGTGTTTATTGCTATGGATTTTATGTTAATTTATACAATGTCTTTAAAATAAATAAATAAATAAAACCTTGGAATAGGCAAACAGACTGCAGCAGGTGAGCTTTTGGCTAATCTAACATCACGCAGGATGCATCCTGAAGTGGAATGGAGAGCCTTGAAGCCGTGTGCTCCATCTGAGCCCTGTTTAAATGCTTTCTTCTCTCTCCATTACACAAGCACCTGGGTTAATGACCCATGCTGGCAAAGCGGGCAGAAGAATGCATTAGCTCCCCCACATACACCGGCTTAGGCACTTTGTCAATTCCTTCCGATTTTATGAGTGCAAACATTAGACTTCCTGATTATTTCCGTAGCTGTTTTATGATTCGCCTCTTTCCATCTACACCCCATGTTCCTCTGGAGGGCTGCTTTAACCCTTCTAGGAAAGTGTATAAATGTAGGCTGAACATTGGAGCTTTTTCTATGAGAGTCCCGAGACACAGAAAAGAAATTGTAAATGTACATAGATTACATCCAAGTACAACCATACAACCATGGTCAGTTATGTCCATTGGGTTTAAGAGTGATATTAGTAGATATTAGCCAAAATTAATTATTTAAGGCCAAAATGACTGAAACAACATTCTAGAAATGCTGTTTATTATTCAGAATTGCATAAAAGCTTATGACTTAAAAGCACAACATTTATTTCAACATTATGGAACTCCTACCATAAAAACGCACAAAGTGATATTACTTCAACATGCATTGAGATATAAATAGCCAAGTTTGATTTTCTAGGTTTGAGTTTCTAGTGTATTTTCACATTGAAATGTAGCCCAAAAATGACCTTTGCATTCAGAGTGTTTTAGAATCAGCCAATGCATAGTTTAAACTAGTACATTTCCTGTATTAAAAGTAAAATGACATTTCAAGTGCTGAAAGTGTGTCTATTTTGTCCTAGAGGCTTAGCCCTACTCTTATATTAGGGATCTAAAATATTTTCTGAAAGAACAAAAACCCTCCAACTTATTTGTCTGATTTGTGAAGATAAATCTGGTTATTTATCCAACACAGACTCTTCATTGCAGTAATACAAAAATTACACAGCAGGAGTCCATCCATACAAAAGGATCACATTCATTGGAATTCTTGATGGATGTTGCCATAGAAGAACTGCTGTTTTGTTTATAAAAAAGCCGACTGTGAATAATCTGCCAAAGGTGGAAAACATGGAAAACAGAATTTTTAAAAAGAAAAGAAGAACAGTTAAAGAATATGTTTGAGCGTATGTGTGCCCACCCAACAGCCCAAGTTAAACATTACTTAGTACCCCCAGTGTTGAGAAACAGCCTTTCATTAGACATTTGCCTGTGTTTGCAAAACTGTAACTTGAAAGGACTTTGTGTCAGACTGACATTTGACAAACCAACCACTATTACATCAAACATGTTTATGTGTACAAACCTATCAAGTTTACAAATAACTGTTAATAGCAGGTTATTTAGTCTTCACTTTTGTGATGCATTACTAATGTGCTTATTTATGGTGGATGTTTTAAACTGAGCTCACAGCTAGAAAATTCCAGTAATAAAATGAAAACAAAAGAGATGAAGGCATGAGAAGTGCATCCCTTCTGTTTCAGATCCTAAGTATCCATGAGATGATTACATGTTTCGGTAAAGGCTGCAAAGCTATGCTAAGCATAGTCTTAATTGTGATACGAGGACCAAAAAATATATATAAATAAATAAATAAATTCCTTAAAAAAAAGGAAGACTGAACTAAAATTATTAAAACAATTTGAAACTAATCTTTAAAAGTATGACCACTGAAGTTTTTACAATTTGCATGCGTTCAAGAAATTCCAGTTTATGTCTATGGCATGTCTATGGCTCTTATCCAGAGCAACATACATCAGTGCATTTAGCTAAGTTACTGCCAGCTAAGTTACCTTAACAAAGCCTGTCAAAAGAAACTGGTAAGTCACCAAGGTGCTTCTTGAAGTGTTGGGTCTTCAGACGACAGCGAGGGAATTCGCAGATCTGATTGCAAGAGAATGCTTACAGCTGAGAAGCTCTGTAATGTGTACTGTAACACAGAATACAAACAAAAGCGCATAAGTCACACTGGCCTCCCTCACTGTGACCATGTTCTGCGAATGCTGGAGAAGTATCATGTCCTCTTTCCATTTGATGATCCACTAGAGAGTAGCCATAACGCAAGACAAGAGCGTGAGAGCAGATGGGACATTAGAAATGAATGTTGAGAGTAGGGGGTGGCAGAAATTTGTAGGTCATTTCAAGACAGACTGAAACCAACTGCTGACCAATATCCACTGTTATGTTAATTCGTTCTAGGCTTGGGTTTACAAAAATATTATTTCTCATGATTTTAACAAGAATAAATAGTTAAGCTTTCTTAACTGACTTATCTGTGTTTTATCTATAGTTTGTATTGTTACACTGCAAAGCTTTGCAGTACATAAAAAAAACCCTTTCAAGCTAACCTGCTGTGTTACATGTTTTCTGTGAAAATGCGCCAATCTAGGGTTATTTTGCAAAAATAGATTTCCCACTTTTAGGGAATACATGTATGATTTCTAGGTTAAGCATAAAGAATATGGTTTCGCTGTTTTAGAAGTTATTAGATCTTAGACCACTAGCTACCATTGAATTACTCAAATGTATTTGTATGATGTCTTGGCTCTTGGTTCCCAAAAGAACCCCTGAATTTCTGTTACTAATTTCTATTGTAGTTTTCTGCTAGTTTTAATTATAATAAGGGTGATAAAACCAGAGAAAACAAATAGCTATTATTATTTCTATAATGCAAAGCAAACACAAATTAAAGCATATCAAGAAAACAGAAATATTATTTTTCTTTGAAAGAAAACATATACAGGACACACATTAATGTAGCAGAAAAAATGATGTCTCTAGGCTGTCTAGTCATATTTGACTCAAGAAAGACAAGCAAAGGGTCCCAAGATCCCATGCGCAAACCCCCACATGAAGTTTCTGAAGTTGATCTGAAACCAGAAATATACCTAATGGGGAGTAAAATTAGATTCTGCTGCACTGATAGCATTTCCTTTCACAACATTAAGTTAAAAATGGCATCTCCACTAACTCGCAGAATATTGGGCCCCTGAATGAAATTTTAAATACCTTTTATTTTTACCACCCATATTTACGTTACCAAAGACGGTACCTTGCTCAGGGTACCTCAGAGTTGCCTAGCGGTCTTGGGACTCAAACCCGGACTTTCTGATCAGAGGGCGAATGCCTTAACAACTAGGCCACCAGCTGCCCCTGGTGGAAAGCATATATGGAAAGCCATGCTTCATGAATGAGCGATGAATAAATAATGGCACCACCAATTGTTCCTTCACATGAATGACCTTTATGAATAAATGAACAAAGAGAATCTTCACAATACAAAGGTTCAGTACCAATAAATGTTTTTCTTAGAACTGTGTACAAGCTTAGATGCCAAGAACCATTCAGGAACCTTGTTCTAGGATTTTTGGTCAACAAGACAATAATATCAATCTCTGAAGCTTTTTTTTCATGATTTTTACTCCTGCCTCTACAATTGGCAGTTGTAGTATCCCATTTGGTTACTATGTTTTATCCATTTATTTTGAATGAGTCCAAATAAATAAATAAGTGCATACAAGCACTGAAGTTATTTATACTTCTCCTTGTATGGTTTACTCCCATCCATCCATCCATCCATTTTCTCCCGCTTATCCGGAGTCGGGTTGCGGGGGCAACAGCCTAAGCAGGGAAACCC
>JBBIGB010000039.1:19546533-19558096 GCA_037577075.1 Alestopetersius hilgendorfi
GGTGGTGCTGAAGGTAGGATTCGAACCCGTGACCTCTTGGTCTGGAGGCAAGTATCCTACCCACTGAGCTACCTCCACCCCCTGCTTCACCAACATTGATCACTTTGCTGTAGTTACAACATTGTTGTAGTTACAAATATTACAACATTGATCACTTTGCTGTAGCCTGTAATTGCAAAACCTTGTTGTCTACTGAGTGTCTGTCTTTTCTGAAATTTGTAGTGAATAAAAATATGTTCTCTTTCCCTCAGTGACCTTGCCATTCAGGCCGAAGCTGTTGGTTTGCTGGTCATGTTGTTTTTTTGCAGATCGGGCAGGTATTGGGTAGCACCCAACATAATTATTAATTACATAACAAGTTACTCAAAGAATTATATACTGATTTGGATTCTAGACATATTCAACATCATTTTTCTTGTGAAAAACAAAAATCAGCTAAATGTGAAACAGCTAAATGTGATAAGTTATGAGTTGGGAATGTCAGTAACAAAATGGCCCATTTTTCTTCAAATGTACAATAAAGTTCACTTTTCATTGTGGTGCCATCAGATTATCTACAGACATATTATTAGGGTTGGGGCAGTATTAGGTTTTGACTTCAAGTTAAGGTTAGGGTTAGGCTTATGGTTAGAATTCAGAAAATTCAATTCAGTTACATGTTCTGTTACATTTAATAGCCACTTGGTGTTGGTGAAACAGGTCTAGCGCCTTTTTGACTACACCAAGATAATGCACATATACAAAATGCTGCTTAACTGCCACCTTGGGAAGCCTGAAAGTTGCATGATAGTCTCACTCCAATCTCTGGTGTGAGAAGCCTCAAGGCAGAGGTATCTCATTGCTCAAATGGCCATCTTCAGAAATCCTAAACTCAAGGTTGGTTAAACACAAAGTCAAGAGAGGGACATTGGACAGAATGCTTGGAGGAGAACACTAAGTCCAAACCTTGGAGGAAAACTCTAATGCCAAAATCTATCAGACACTGATACTGGTTGAACCAAATTATTCTATTATAATGTTATGATGGCTGTGGAAGCTCCTAAATTGGGCCCAACATTTAGTTGGTTGTGCCACATGGCAATTAATGTAATTTGTTGTCCTCTAAAGCAAGCCTTTCTGTGATATCTTTTGTTGGGACTGGTGTCATGGCTTAGTTTCATATGACTGGACCATGCATTAAGCTCTATTAAGGATAAATATTGATTGCATGTAACATAAGGACCATAGATACATAAACATCCTGTTTGTTTATGTATAAAGGCCCCCAGTTTCATTTGCTGAAGAATGTGTCATAATTTCACATTTGCAAGTTGACCGGTCCTTTCATTCAGGTCAGACTCAAACAAGGCACCTGCTACAATCACCACTGGCAGACCAAATGTGAAACGTGTCAACTTTGGAGGGTCAGATCATTCATCACTGCCTCACTTTTCGAAAAAGGCCATCAAATCTCCCCATTGATCTGCTGCTTCTGCTTAATAGTCTCCAGACACCTAGGGCTGTTCACAGGGACTGATATAATTTGTTTTATCATCTTCTAAAAAAATCTGTTCCGCATCGTAAGTGTGACTGCCCGGCCAGCACAATGACAGTAAACAGCATGACATTCATCTCTGACCACATTCATATTCTGCTGCAAAAGGGCAGAACAAAATGACACACACACACAAATTCCACCATTTTCTATGCACTGGGCTTGACATTCCACAGAAAATCACGGCTAGGTTTCGTTAATGTTTCATTTGAAGCCACGGTGGTGAGGCAAGAGCATTCGAATTTTAAATGTGACTGATGCGCTCCCATCAGTGTGAAAATAAGGACACAAATGTAACAGAATACCGATGGACAAGAGGTGCCTCCGTCAAGGTCAGAGCCTCCTCTCAGAATACACACTTACCATAAAGAGTGGAAAGCGAATACAATTACTCTTTTTTTAAAGCCGTACTAATGAAATATTAATACGAGGAGATTCATGAAAGCCTGACAGGATCTCAAAGCTGAGCTATGTGAGATGATAATGATGTAATATCACCTTACTTTGGAAATATGTTTTAATTGCATTTACTGTAAATCAAAAACATGGTCAAAAACTTGTTGCCCTTTGCCTTTCTCTGTTTCTTTTTAAAAAATGCTTACAGAATTTGTCTACCATTTGCTGAACAACATGCGTTCATGCAGTCGTATTTACCACCTAGTTGCCAGTTTATTTGATACACCTACCATTTAGGTGGACTTCCTGCACCATTTATCAGCATCCTATTAGACAATCATGGAAATGGACCACGGCGGAAACACCAATGACCAGATACTATTTGAGTGGTAGAGCATTCTCAGTACAGCAGTAACACTGACAAGGTAGTTTGTGTAGTGCTGGCACAAATATATTAGGCACAGTGGTGATGCTAGGCTTTTTAAACAATGTGTACACCTAAAGACCACTCATATTTTGCTGGTACACCTTGCAGGTCATCTTTTTCCGACAAGATTTTATGAGCCCTCCATCATTAACCAGGTTCCACATGACAGCCTTTGGAAAGTTTAAACTGAGGTGTGTAAGCCGTGCCAGTCACTATGACAGGTACAATATCACATGCTAAAGTGCTACTACAGTTATGATCTACCATCATGCAGTCAACAGTGGACCATTTCCAGTTATGGCAACAATAGAGGGGGCTAATAGAGGCAGTAAATAGTGCAGCTAACAGTGCTGTAAAAGACAGGGTATAGTAACTATAAAGCTACAAACATACACAATACAGGCATTGTATAAAAAGCATGTCTGATGGCCAGTGGGTATAGGTACAAGGTAAGTGTTTCTAAAAGACTGCTTATACTATCAGCCTGTTGTATTATTGCATCACCATTATTTGCATTCAGCTGCTGTCCAAATCAAGGTCAACAAGAATAAAATGAATCTTCTAAAAGAGAAGTTGAAAGTGACAATCTGGGCATACACCACAGCACGAAAAACTTTCTCTGCATTTAACCTATTCACCAGTGAAGCAGGGGGCAGCTACGAACACAGCACCCGGGGAGCAGTGTGTGGGGACAGTACCTTGCTCAGGGTACTTCAGAGGTGCCTAGCAGTCTTGGGAATCGAAGCTGGACTTTCTGATCACAGGGCGAATGCCTTAAACACTAGGCTACCAGCTGCCCCTGATGAAAGCTGATTGGAGGTTCATGCAAAAGATGTACGAGACAAGAAATGGTTCAAACAAAAAACAGGGCTCAAATGGAACAACTAGAAAGAGTTTGGTCAGTGATGATGACAAAGCCATCCATAGCTGGGAGTCTATGAGAGCCCAATAAACTTGCCGCAAGACAATAAGGGCAAGTAATAGGGGCAAGACAAAATAAAAATAGGGGCAAGACAAGAAAATACAGACAGGGAAATTCAAACCACATAAATGGAATAACTGGATATAGACAACACTTGTTATGCAGGAATGCTCTACTGGAAATACTTCACCAATGCGATTTCAGAGGTCTGAGGTATACATGGTCATGATCAAACTCATGTGATTAAAACTTAGATTTAGGCATTAGGTGTCATTGTGGGGAAAACTGGGGGTCAGATTTCTGATTGGATCTGACACACCTAGAGTAGGACATGACTAAAATGGGGAGAAAATTGTAAAGTGTAAAAAATCTGGTTCAAACAGAAACTATAGGTCTACATTTTTACCCCCTGATATGACACTACAAGACTAAACTTTTTCTATTCTTTCAGACACCCTACAGAATCAGCCCAAAGTTTTACTTGAGCATTACTGTGGTGACGGCAGGTACCTATCCCAGACTTCTTGACATTTTGAGTGTTTGCTTTTTTTATACCTGATGCTTGTTGCAAGGCAGAACCCCTCAATAATTCAAACAACATCCACTGTCTGCATGATACCATAAGAGGCAAAGCTCTCATGACCACAAACAGATATTAATGTGGCTGGACATGTATTGTGCTAATTATTAATGTATTGTGTTGATTTTTTTTTAAAAACCTGTATTATTTTTTAAATAAAAAGCAATATATTAAACAAGTTGTTATGCTCTTTAAGGGAAAATAGTTCCTAAATAGTACTTCCCTGATGTATATGGTTTTGGGGGGGAAAAAAAATAATAATTAAAGATGATTAACTTTCTTTACGTGGAGGATACATACATTTTCCCCTCATGGTTTCCCTAAATATCATTTACATTCATTAAAAGGTTCTTTGGAGACCCAAGACTGGTTCTTCTATCGCCCTGACAATTTTTGGAGCGTTATATTAAATGTTTAACTGCTCTTTCCCTTTTGGTTGATACAGTTACATATTTGATTCTGGAACTAAAACACAAGTTAAAAAGCAGAAAAGGAATTTTTGCTGGGACTTTTAATGTTCGATGACTAATGTTTGATGCGCTAGTTAGGTCTCATAGATTTCAAGCCTTTTTCATATAAGGTTGACGTTGCTTCTCAAAATAAGAGAAACACTACATATATGTAAAATATGTGAAGCTATATGACAAGATTGTCACATTCAAGTAACAAGTAACATTCTGAAGTTCTAGAGCAAACTGTTATGGAATGATTAGTGTGGAATTTCAAATGTACATATTTGCATAATGCCACAGGGGTGTAATGCCATGGATTAGATTGCCATGACTGTACCGCAAATGTTTTTCCATCTTTGCTAGATTCCAATAAAAATAACTGAAGCTTAAAAAAGTTCTTGGGCAAAGGACATAAACATTTTGCTAGAAAAAGCCTCTGCATTCAGAAAAAGCCTCTGCATTTATCATGCCGAAGAATAATGATGACCCAAAAAACTTGCTGCCAGCACAATCAAAGAGTTCACTGGGTGGCAAAAAGTGGAGAATCATAATGTCTTGGAAAAGCTTCTCAGGGGAGTGAACTAAGACTCTGGAAATGGTAGCAAGCCCTATTCTTCTGCAGCCTCTGCTGTTTTGGGAATTGTTTACACTAGATTTTGGAACATTGCCTCAAGGGTTTGATTGCATTCAGCCACAAGAGCATTAGTGAGGTCAGGTACAGATTTCGAATGGTTACTTCTGGGTAACAAACGTCATCCCAAAGATAGTGGATGGAGCTCCGTCACTCCAGAGAAGGCAGTTGTGCTGCTCCATACCCCCACCCTGGGACAGCTTTATACCTCTCTTGTCAGTTCTCAACAATGGGCATGATGAACTTGGGCCCTTGTGTGGCTGCTCTTAAGTGGTCCGATTAGCTAAACTGCCCAATTAGAGGGGTCTGGACATCACTGGAAATGTGCTGTACATAAAAAAACACATACTTACTTCTGGTGTAAATTCAACATTGAATACACGTAGCAGAAATATTTAACAGAATAAAGCATAAAAATGCAATTTTGCTTTTGCTGTTGAAGCATGTATTGAGGGCACAAAATAGAAACATTGCACTGTAGTCTTGCATGAATGTATATATGCTTGTAGAAAATAGACTGGGAGTACAACAGTGTACACACGCTATATGCTAGCCTCTGGCTATGAAAGTCCCGCGCCAGTGAGAGCACATTTCCATCGCTCTATTAACTCAATCAAGGAAAAACCTGGGGAAACTTTTGTTTGCTTTTCATCGGTGAGGAATTTGCTTCTAGCTTCTTCATGCTAAACTGTTCCCCAAAGTAATGCTGCCCAACAGCCTACTGGGCCAAGAGTCACCCTGTACTTTACATTTGTGTTTTTCCTGCTCCCAAAACACTTAACCCAACACATCTTCTCATTAGTAGGCCTTAACCGAGGTTGAAATTGTGATTAACGCAGAGAAAAGGGATAAAGGAAGCCAGAGGGAAAAGTCTGTCTTAAAAGGTTGTGTTAATTTGACTGACAAAAACGATTGTGTTTATCCACAATGAAAATGAGACAATAAAATAAAATATATTAAATAACATTAAATTAAATTAAAAGTGAATACATTCAAATTAAAATGCATCTTGAAAATAATGATTATTTGTGAAATATATTAACATTTTCAATAATGAATAAGAATGAGATGATTACGTCAGAGATAAGCAATTTTTTAAGCAACAGAAACTTTCTTGGCAACTAAAACTGAAAATAAACTAAAGGCAGTACTGTGGTGTAGTGGTGGTGCAGCTCAGGGTTGTTTCTGTTTAGAAATGTTCAGATGATAAAGCAGATGGTGTCACATTTACAGTAGCTAACACATGTTAAGCACATGGTTAATCAATATACACTATTTGTATGTATGAGTTCAATAGAATGATGTGTGGATATATTCACTGAATGCATATAAAATAAGGTAAATACTTTTAAATACAACTATTTCTCTCACAATTCTAAGGAAAATGCCAAATGTGCCTTGTAAATTACTACAGTAATTCATTAACAGAGTGAAACAATTCAAAATCCATCCTAAATCCCGCTCTCCCCATAGAAATAATATAATCTAGCCTCCAAATGTGAGCCCAGCAAGACAACCTTTAACCTAGCACCGACATACTGTCCCATATGGAAGCTTGTATAAATGAGCATTATCATGTAGTTTTTTCCCACCAAGTCATGGTGTTCTCTCAGTTCTGAGCTGTTTTCCACAAGTTCTCCCTCGATTGGTGGGGTCCAGTACATCTGCACAACTTAAGAAAGCTATGATATATGTGACACCTTTTGACTCTGAGGCTGTCAAGACTTGAGACATACAACTAACACCACTTCTAACAGCTGGGGAAATGTCTTGTATTAGATGAGCCACGGCATTAAATTGCACAACATGTTCTAATTTGAAGTGCCCTGATATTTCCTGCCCGCTCATGATGCCAGGCATAAATATGCGTGAAATGTGACATCCCATCATAAATCCAGTTCTCATCTCTCTTGGATGGCCCAGCTGCTTCTAGCTGGCAATTACCATGCAACTCTGACAATAATACTGGAAATACCCCCATCTCCTTCTGACTGCTGCTAAGTGTCAGGCCAAAAGCAATTTTTAGGAGTAAAATGTTTTGATTATTTTGCCACTGCCAACCATCAATCAGCTGGCAATGGTGCCATCTGAACTCTCCGAGATTCACTCAACTACAGCATGAGTGTGATGCAGTTATCATTCAATACTCAGAAAAAACTGCAATAAGCAGATCTCGTTAAAGATAACCCTTAGTACATTAGCCTTATTGCCAATGAAATCAAACGTTTTTACATTTTATATGGATTATTTCTCCCTCGTTGCTCTTTTTAAGCACCACCACGCTTGAATATGGAAATAGAAGGGGAGATATTCTGTTATGATCTGAATATGAAACGAGGTTATTGTTGTGTTGCCTAAATACAGGGGGCCAGTTGTGCCACAGGTGCAGTGCAAATTGTGCTTTGATGAGAACACTATATCAGCTCACAAAGCGACCACTGCACAGGCGACCACCTGCAGACTGCCTGCTTATGACGTTGCAATGAAATAGTGGAGCCATCAAGCCACTTGAGACCAAAGATGATGAAGAGAGTTGTTTTTCCCACCCAAACATATTACATGATACAATGAATTTGCCATCATGGACCACATTAAGCATGTCTTCTCGCACACATACATCAGCTTGACAGCCAAAAAAGTGTTTGTAAATATTCTTTCAGCCGTTCTCCAAGGCTTGTACTTAGGCTGAGCCACTCCTATGGTTAAAGGGAGTCCTTTAGTAACACCCTTTTCAACATTAAAGCAAATTACTTCCTGGATTTAAGTAAGTGCCCACTGATAATTGTTCATTTTGGTGAATTATGCTGATTTCCAAATTCTGTTGACATGATCTACTAATATTATTTAAGCAATCCTCCTTCAAATGTACCTGCATTAGAGGGTAGGATGGGAGTCTGCATCCAGTTTGCACCTGAAACTGGCACAACAGTCTTAGTCCAAGTGCACAGGATCTGGAAAGCCAAGTAAATATTTCTGAAATAAATAAATAATTACATGATTGATTAATGCTTTACTTTATAAGAGACATACCATGGGGATATGTATGCGACCGCTAATGATATGACAGCACTGGGAGAGTTGCAAGCTTAATATTTTGTGCATCTTAAAAAGCTTAATAACACAATACAGCAACACTCCAAAGTTTCTGTCATGTTTTACATTGTTACCCAACTGTTCTATGCCCTTAACCAATAACATGACTGGAGTTCTGCCCATTATTTGATTATGTGGAACTCCGCCAGTGTGGCATTTACTTTTCACTAATATTCTTTTCCATTAGTGGTGATGATGATGAATAGATCTGACGAGCACTGTCACTTTGATGAATTTCCGTGTTCCCATGGCAACTTTTCACTGGACATAGTGCTCCTAATCAGCCGAATAAAGGTTCAATGTCAGTGATTTATATGAAAATATGAGTCTCAATAGGACCTCATATGTGACCTCCAATTAAAATACTAGCAGAATAAGATTCTGCAGAATGCAGGTAATCAACTCAGGCTAGCATGAATGTGTTGGATTTCGTGAAACTGGATTTCAGTGCCCTACCCTTAATGTAATCCCCATACTTCAGACAATCTAGGGCAGTTGTATGAACTTTCAGTTGTATGAACTTGATTTTGCCACCAACCACCACTTAACCAACACTCATACATGGCTTGTACAGAAAAACAAAAACAAGCAGTATCATGTTGAAGGTTACTCTCCTTGCCTAGAATAAAAGCTTGTTGTGTTCCAAGAAATAGATAGTCATAATCTTACCCATTTAACCCTTTTACCCTTTAATATAAATTTGTTTGAGCTATGTATAAATTGCTATGTAGCCCCAACTAAATAACTTGAGGGCGGCCTGTCATCTATGTGCCAGGACACTGGTGCCAAGCTCCTCCCTCAATGAAAGACAGCTAGGAGCCTAGACATTTAAACATTGAGCTTCTCCAAGTCAGTTCTGGGCTAACATATAATTTCACATTCAATGGACATCAGTCCATCCCCAGGCAGATGTCAAATCTGGTAGAGAATGTGAGCATGTCTACTTGTGCTGGTAATGCTGAACCCTGAACCTGCTCTACTGGGACTTTGACGAAAGCCCAGTGTTTGCACTGAATTTGAGCAGCTTGACTTCCTGACCAATCTGATTTGGCAGAAGAGATTGAGCATGTGGTGTGCATGTGGAGTACTGCCCCAGCACAAAACTACAATACAAGCTGCATGAACAAGTGTCCAGACTTCTACAATTGCTGCATCTTCCCAGAGGACTCAAAGGATGAAGACATGTGACAGTCCCCAGCCATCTGGTAAAGTGAATGCCTCCTCTCTTAGCTAGTCCCTCTCTCTTTCTCCTCATTGGTCTCTGCTGGACAAACCTAGCCTGTCAGAGTCCTGTCCTTTCCAGCATATTACTTAATTCCAGTCCTTTCTTTCCTGGATCATGTTCATAGGGTAGGCATGTCATTCTGGGAAGCGTACGTCCTTGATAGAAAATGAAGACTAGCCCACATGACTGGAAAGGTCTGATGCCTCAGCATTACAAGGAAGCTTGCCAATCTTGCCAGTCTTCAGCAGCAGCACCTGGTGTTCTGGAAATCACCCCAAGGAGTAAGCCTGAACTGCTGCCAGCATCAGAAACCCCATGTAGTCCCTTGAGGATACCTCTGGACAGGTACTTCCATTTTCTGAGGAGACTGCTTAATGCCTGCCTTCCCCCTTCCATCCTCACCACCTTCTACCGTGGGACCATTGAGAGCATCCTCTGCATCACTTCCTGGTTTGGAAACTGCCACAACGCTGACCAAAAGTCCCGTCAGTGGCTGGTGAGGTCATTGCTGTGTCCCTCCCACCTCTTACTGAACTGTACAAAAAAAGCTGTGCCCACCGTGCAGCCAGTATAATCACAGATCCCACCCACACTTCACATGGACTGCCCCCCACCAAATGTCTGGAAAAGGTTCAGAAGTGTCCGTAACACCACTACCAGACATCACAACAGCTTCTTCCCCAAGCCATTAGATTCCTAAACTCAGAGCCTGCACATAACATCAGGTGTCTGAACATGTGTGATTGCATACAGAGACTGCTATAAACATGCACATGACACTTTTAACCATCCATACTCACTGCACCAACACTTTCCAAAACTGCACTAAAAATCTTACTAAGCATTTGCAAAAAAAAAAAATAATAATTCTCCTTTACCATAGAATATTCACTTATTTGCACTGCCTGCCTGTTTTGTACTTTGCTTAGTTGCTGCAATATAATGTTGCGGCAGTTTCTTTACTCTGCTCTTTGTCTGTCTTTGTTTGCTTCAGAGAACGCTATTTCAACCCTCCGTGTACTTGTGTATGTGACAGGGCTGACAATAAACTCTCTTGAATCTTGAATGAATCTTGAACTGAAGACAGAACTTTAGAGTGGGTGTCTGACCTCAAAGTACCACACACAGTAATCGCCGATCTTCTACTGCGCCTCTTTTGTGTAGGACCAGTCACTGGGCCTCGACTCATCTCTGACCCTGGTAGTCTAAGTAGAGAAGACAGTAGTGGTGAAAAGTTGGAGCTGTAGGACGTATACACAGTGCTCCTACCCAAACATCTACATTTAGCCCACCTGACTACAAAGGGATGATGCTTCAGCACCACTGGGAGCTTGCCATTGTCCACAGCAGCAGCATCTAGTGTTCTGGAAATCACCCCAAGGAGTAAGCCTGAACTGCTGCAGCATCAGTACCCTTGAGGATACCTCTGGAGAGATGTTCAACTGCCCAGCACTTCCTTGGAGGGTACTACTGAACTGAAGATAATGCCACACAAGCAGATCCTAGGTGCCTTGCCCCTTTTGTCTAGGTCCAGTTACCAGGCCTCAACTAATCTCTGATCCTCGCAGCCTAAGGGGAGGGGACAGTGGCGGTGGAGAGGGAGAGCTGGCATCTAAGCCCTAGCGTGTATATGCAGGGCTCTTCCCCTAACAGCTGCATTGAATCAGATTAGAACACTTAAACAGAGGCTCTTCAAGCCAGTCAGGGCAGGGCTTTGGCTGGAAATCCATGTGAGAACGAAACAGAATTTGGACTGTCAGTAAGTCTGTTTTCAGTTGATGTTTTTGGTTTATATAAATGTCTAAATAAAAGCTCTACTTTGCACTCATGCGTGTCTGTGTGTGACACTTTTGTCTACCCCAGAATTTAAGGAATACAACACTCCTGTCTCTGTCTCTGGCATACCATCAATTATCATGTGTGCTAATGAGTGTTTCAGTGTATTTTTCGAAAGAGAAGATTTATATTTGTAATTCAAGCCATGGGTAAAGTGAATTCAAATGCTGGGATTTTTCTTTAACGGTACACAAATACAATTTTGTATACATCTATATTTTTTTGCATTTTAAAACTTATTATACTCCAGCTGTGTACTGCAAAGGTCTTGAATCACCCCTCTTTTCTTTAAATTTTGCTTCCAGTCACCTTGTTGGTGCAAAAATATTATTTTATGCCTGTTAAACTTTTGGCTAAATGAGTAGATTAGTTAAAAAAAAATGTTAATTGTATATATACACTGCTCACAAAAATTAAAGGAACACTTTTTTTATTGGGCCTGGCATGAAATCAATTAAACCTGTCTG
>JBBIGB010000039.1:19562397-19579297 GCA_037577075.1 Alestopetersius hilgendorfi
TATATATGTGTGTGTGTGTGTGTGTGTGTGTGTGTATATATATATAAATATATATCTATATATATATAAAAAGAATATGTATTAAGAAGAAAATGTATGACACGTTTATATTTAGTTGAGGAGATAAAAAACAGCCATATGGCCATTTCAAACTGATTGCTCTTCTCATAATCCTCCAAATAGTACATCATGGCATTGCCTTCATAAACATGTCATTTTGAGGAAGTGGTCTTCAAAGTTTGGAATTTTGAAGACCTTTTGCTCATTCTACCAGCTGGCTTTGTCTGCCACACCATTCATAACAACACAGCGTGAAGGAAAATTCGAGTTTGATGTTTCATTTCTGTTTATGGAACTCAAACAGGGTGAAAAATATCCCTGCAATAAGCACGTCAATAATGTGCTTATTGGCTTGACCGATGCTGGTCATTGATCAAAATGAGTTAATGGCTAGTTGTGAAATATTTCAGTTCATCAGTGCACCTTTCAGCCACTAAACACCTGAAGAAACCTTGTTTCTGCACCCACATAGATTGATGCTCAGTGATATTACAGGTTCAGAAGGCACCCAACTAAACTAGATAGCTAACTCCCCCACTACAGACCTTTTGAGTGCATTTACATTTACATCATTTAGCTGATGCCCTTAACCAGAGCGACGTGCATCAGTGCTCAAGTAGTCCACAACTGTTTCTTAAACCTGTAAAGCAGCTTAAATCCACTATTTAAACAAACTACTGCACATTTGGTGCACCTATACATCTGTCAAATAACACCTAACCAGCACCTGCCTGACAATACCTGAACAACACAAGTGGTAGAAAAGTCAAGAGTTAAGACAAGAGTAAGGAAGGGTATGCTCCTTGAAGAGGTGGGTCTTCAGGTGACTTGAAGACAGCGAGTTCGTTTGGAAGAGGGAGTTCATTCCATCACTGGGGGGCCAAGACTGAGGAGAGTCTTGATGCATGTCTCCCTCTTCTTTTGAGCAGCGGAGGCTCAAGACAAGCCGTGCTTGAAGCCCTGAGAGGATGAGAAGTGACAAGCTGTTTGATCAATGCTGTTATATATGGGGGTGCAAATCCATTCTAGGCCTTGAAAGCAAGTGTTAAGGCGAGCAGCCACGGGGAGTCAGTGAAGGTGTGGTGTGAGTGAACTTAGGAACATTGAACACTAACCTGGCAGCTGTGTTCTGAATCAGCTGAAGTGGTTTAGTTACTTTCTGTGGAAGTCCAGTCAGTAGAGAGTTGCAGTAGTCCAGTTTGGAGATGAACAAGGACTGGAAGAGAATTTGTGGTAAGAAAGGGTCGGATACTTCTAAAGTTGTAGAGAAGGTATGTGCATGTTCTAGAGATCTGGTCGACCTGTGGTGAGAAAGACAGATCTTCATCTAGCGTAACACCAAGATTTCTTACCTACTTAGGAGGGACGATAACAGAGTTCCCAATGGAAGCGATGAGATCCTGGCTTGGTGAAGGACTCCCTTTGATGAAGAGGTGCTCGGTCTGGGGTTCAGCTTGAGGTGGTGGGCCGCCCTCCAAGAGGAGATGTCGGCCAGACAGTCTAAGATACGGGTTGAGGCCTCGTTATCATCGGCGTAGAAGTGGTAGGAAAAACAATGTGAGGCTATTACATCCCCAGTAAAAAGAGAGATTCAGTTTCAGGGTGGAGTGAGCCATCTTAAACCAGGACTGGTGGGGGTCCAGGAGTCTGTTTAGGGAGAGAAACGAGTTGATTCGGTTATGCTTTTGCAGATTCTGTTTGCAAGGATAAACTATGGAAGATTATAAGCAAAAAAACCCCAAGTATTTTCATGTTTTTTTTTGTCCCTCTTTTGCAATTTTCAGTTCAGTAATCAATCTCTTTATTCAAATGCAATAGCGTCATTCCCCATAGGATATACACTGTGCCAAAACTGCTGTCCTCACACACACCTACACAAACTCCATGTCCAGAGCTAGTGTCTCCTAAAACTCTGGGGACTGTCTTCTTAATGGACGAGGTGGAGGCTTGCCAGACGTCACAACAGGCAGCCCAAAAAGAGGACAAACACAGAAATAACTCTCTTAAACATGGTAAATATACTGAATTACTTTCGCAAATAAAACAATAAAGATAATAAACACTAAAATATAAAGACAGGACATGGAGTGGTCAGAATCATGCCTCTGTGCACTTACTTATAATGTCTTATTTGAATCAACTGCATTAAGAACTTGTAAACATAAATAAACATGTTAAAAATAACTATCTCAGATAATGGCTACTTGTTTGCGGATTTTCCTGATTATGACAGCATTGCTCTGTCTTGAAGCAACTTGAGCAAATATTTAACTCTTGCCAAAATACTGGAAATACAAATTACTGAGAATTTTAGTAACGTATTTTAAATCAGGATACTGTCATTGTGTCCCAAATACAATAATGCTTTCGATTCAAAGCAATGTGCTAGTCAATAACTGGCCTCATTTTGGCACAAAGACCCCATTTTAAGGCACACATTTGACACGTGGCTTTACTAGAGCACCAGTGAGATGTGTATTCACCTGAGACCAAAACAGGTTCACTCGCATCATGTTCTTTTATTTGACATCAATCAGATTACTTTTAGGACCTATCAGGTTATAAAGCTTATTTAGGGCACTAGTCAGATTAGGTATATTCACTTAGACACCAGTCAAAATGCATAGTTTCATTTGGATACCGAACAGATTTAAATTGGACACAAATCATAGTGTTATATTTTTTTGTGTGCCAGCCATGTTGTCACCCATGAGATTATGTAGTTTCAGTTGCGAAGTCAATCAGGCTATGTCATTTCACACAGGAACAGTGGTTTCACTTGGGAAGATGCAAAGCATGTTTCAAAATCATCACCACCCTCTGTCAGATTTTTTGACATCTCCTGCTGATCCTGCTTGGCGCCTGCCCTGTGTATCATGCAGTGCTGCTTTAAAAATGCCGCTTCACTCAAAGCACTGAGGAGGCCAGTGTGCTCTGAAGATGTTTCTCAACAAACCTTCCCTCAAAAACCTTCTCTCTTCTCTGTGTTACTATTACATTAAACCATAACCAGCTGCTGTGCAATATCTCTGTAAATCTACATCTCTAAGGTAGAATAGACATTCTACCATAATGTGCCATTTTAATCAACACCTTGCATAAATTCTGTTATAAACAAACAAACAAATAAAAATATAGACATGCAGATGGTTTGATGCTTGTGGAACTCCCACCACAAATGAAAAGACAATGTTTTAAATCAGCATAGAGCTAATTTGTGTCATATTTACTTACTACTACAGATACCACATTTCACCAAAGAAGCATAGATTCATTTGGGCACCATTGAGATTGCATAGGTTCATAAGAGCACAGATTACATATTGTTTATTTTTGGGCATCAGTCAGATTATATTATTTCACTTTGGTCCAGTCAGATTGTACAGTTTTACTCAAGCACCAATCAGATTGGGTTATTTTACTCATTAGATCGTGTAGTTTCATTTGGGCCCCAGTCAGCTTGTGTGGTTCAGCTTGGACAACCAATCAGATTACTTTATTTCACTTGGGAACCAATCAGATTGTGTAGTTCAACTCGAGTAGATGCAAAGTATGTTTTACAATTATCACTACCCCCTGGCAGAGTTTCAGGCACCCCCTGTTGATTGCACCCTGGCATAGGCCCTGTATATCAAGCAGGCAACACAGCTTGGCTCACAGCATGGAGAATGTCAGTTCTGAAGATGTGTTTCACACCAAAACCTTCTGCTAAAAAGAGCTCCATGTTTTCCCATGCCGGTGATACTCTGAGGCCATTGCCAGCTGTTGGGTGAAGTTAGGAGAGGAGTTAACTTGTCTTATCCTTTCGATAGAAGACAGCAATATATATTTATAGGACAACCTTTCTACCATAATGTGACACTTGAATGCAAAAACGTCTGTAAACTATTAATAAACAGTATAAAAAATAAACAACTACACACTTTTCAATGAATGGTAATATTAGCGACACAAATTCCACTGAATATGGAACTAATTCACTGATTCTCTGAAATGTTCAGGGTTGCTTAATCCTACCACCTAGTGGCGAAGACTGAAAAGACAACTTAAGAACAATACATAAAATATTAAAACTAAAAGAGCTGATTGCATAAAAGAGTGAATACATCCTGTGTGGAACTTATTTTAATAACAAGTGCCATTTAGTAATTGTCAAATTAAATGGGAAATGAGTAAAAATGGGATGTAAAATCTGTTCAACAAGTAAGCAGTGCCCTCTACTGCTGACTCAGGATACATGTTTTATGAAAAAGAAACAATTTCCTAAGAACGATCATAAATGCCTCAGTCAAAGGGGTATTTAGAAATCATGGATGTCACTGTAAGTAGTAGTAGAATAATAACATGCTTTTCTTTCATTAATCTTCTGCTGGTGTACATCTGCTGATGCACAGTTGATGTTAGCCATCAACTAGCCTCTCATCAGGGGTCAGTTTCTTACTACGGAGCTGCCCTTGAACTGGACAGGTGGATTTATGGGTGGTAGACCTCAGAGTATGTGAAAATCCGAGCAAAATCAATCATGCACTTTTAGAAGCACCATACACTACTATTCCTCATCATCTCAATGTCTCTGATGTGCCTTTAGAGGTTCAGGACCCACATGGTGTCTGTGGTCAAAAATGACCATTGGTGGATGAAGTAGCTGCTACAGTCTGTAATTGTACACCTTAACAGAACTGACATAAAGTGCAAGTTTGATATATCTAATAAAGTGGTCTTTGTGTATTGTGCAAGAAAAGATAAGATAAGGTGGGTCCCATGGTGGCGCAGGTTTGGTGGTTCATGGTATTCCTTTTGCGGTGTTGTGGGTTTCCTCTGGAGTCTTTAGTTTCTCCCTTAGTTTAAAGACATGTGCATAAGGTAAACTGGCGATTCTTTTTTTTTTTTTTAAACTGGCGATTCTAAATTGACCACAGGTGTGAGTTGGTGTGAATGGTGTGTGTGTGCGTGTGTGTGTGTGTGTCGCCTGCGGTGGCTGGCGCCCCACCCAGGGTGAGTTCCCTGCCTCGCACCCATAGAGCCCAGTATAGGCTGCCCTTGACCCTAGTAAGGATTAAGCTGTTACAGAAAGTGAAAGTATAAAATAAAATAAACCTTTATCATAAACCTTTATTAGTCCAACAGGTGGGACACTTGTTGGACAAAATAGGAAAGCAGAAGCAGGAAACCAATCGAATAAAACACCATATAAACAACATACAAAACAGTATAATATAAAAGGTATACTATACAAATATTATAAGAATATAAACATAGAAATGAACTTGTAATTTCTGCATAGCATACTTTTTATGTCATCTGGTTGTCATACTAATAATCCTATTTAGTGAAATAAAGGTTTCACACTGACTCCAGTTCATCAGTCTTGATCATGTTTTGGCGGGATCACTTTCGGTTCTTAGTGCTCTTTTGGAGTTGCTTGCTAGTCATGAAAGCTGTTCAGCCGCAGACTTCTGCTTTCAGATGTACCGACACTGAAGACATTCAGCAAACACTGAAGATATTTGCTTCCCCACACTGACACTCGCAGTGCAACATTTTCGGCACTTATCCCACAAACTGACAGCGCGCGAAAGACCAAAGCTCCTCAAGCAGTACATCAAATGGAGTGACACTCACTCCAAAAGGGCTCTTGCTTTTGCCTAACCCATCAAACATGATTAAAGTGTTTTCCTGGGGGCGTACAGCTGGGAAGAACCCTTCATCGGCGGCATCTGATGTTCTGAAGTGCATTATTAATGGACTATATTTGGAGAGAGCAATTTCCACCTCCTACACAGCCATAATTAAGGCGTGATTCGGAGATGCCGTGCCACACGTGGCGAGCCTGAACGATGATCGAGTGGACCCAGCCGTGTCCTTGCTGTGGTCCTCGGTGCTCTGGAACTCGGTGGATTATGTTAAACACAGAATCAAAGTGGTCATTATAATTTGAAGAGCTAGGTGCTCACAAAAGTAACGATGGCAGCGCTGTGTGGCAATTGTATCAGCTCTAAAAAAATGTTTTTTGAACTTTAATTTAATTACCCAGTTAAAGTGTAGAACCAGTATTTATAGACTTTGAAGGGGTATATGGTGTACAGTGTGTATATGTGTCATATGCTAGTTTTGTGCAGAAATGTATCTATATTTTATCTTTCACACATATTGCCTTTACAATGAATCAAACTGACTGTGCACATTTTTGGTTGGTTCGGGGTGAACCTGAAAATTTGATGTTTACATTCTATGTAAACTAGGGTTGCGGAAAACGGCATAATTGGAGGATAAATTGAAAGTTCCTGAGTTTTTCTTTGTCTGAATACCAGTGCCAAAATGCAGAGAATATCAAAAGATAATTGAATGTGTTGCCAGGCATGACCAAACTTTTTCTGTTGTCAAGGATGAGCCCAGTCTCATGAGTTAAAACAGATTGAAATGCCACGAGATTGTGGAAAGTCCTTAACCCTAACCCTGACCCTAACCCTAACAGTCATCAGTTAAAGCAGATTCTGCCAATGTTACGCCCTGCACATTAAAATACATAGGTTAGTGAAACGTTTCACAAAAAAAGCCTGAAAGTGTGATCGCAGAATGTATTTATTTTGATTGTATTTGTATTTTGATTAAATTGTATTTCTTGATGGCTGCACAAAAAGTCGTGAGATCGGGTTGCAAGGATGCCAGACTTATGGCACATATTGTAATGTGCATACTGTAAGAACTTTGTATGTTTTACATTTGTTTTTTATTTTAATTACTCTCAGCTTCATCTTTTTCAGTTCACAGTTTTTGACCTAGTGCATCCTGGTTTTCAATTAC
The DNA here is from genome assembly GCA_037577075.1 of Alestopetersius hilgendorfi. Classification (NCBI taxonomy): domain Eukaryota; kingdom Metazoa; phylum Chordata; class Actinopteri; order Characiformes; family Alestidae; genus Alestopetersius; species Alestopetersius hilgendorfi. The sequence continues at coordinate 19,569,262 of JBBIGB010000039.1, forward strand.
AGCTAATTGTAATACATGCAAGTAAATTACAAACAAATGCATAATAACAACATTACTTACTTTTACATTTACAACCATACATTTTTTACCTCATGCTCTACCTTGAAACTCTTGGCATAGACGGAGTGACTAATTTTCTAGCGTTGTAGTAGTATTTTTGAACATACAACAGTTTCTAATGCACATATCAGCTCTTGTCTTGCCCTAAATTGCCATGCCAATGCAAAAATGAGATGAAATTGCCCTTTTAGTGTAGACTTAGACTTAATCTGGGTTAAGGAAAGTGGCCCTAAATCTGTTAAGGCTGTTATTTCTAAGGGTACTTTCCCCAAGGTCATTCATTTGTAAGAGAGATCAGAGAGATCAGTAATAGATTCACCCCATGTGAAAGGTGATATGGTGGACAGCCAATTTAACAAATCTGATATTCGAAGTGAAGTATGCAAAGAGTAATGCAAATAATGCATTAGTCACATTTCACAGCGAATTTTCAAGTCATAAATCTGTCTGACTATCACTCTTCATCACATGTCAGAAGTTTTTGACTGAGGTGGCCATTAAATAAATAAATAAATAAATAAATAAAAAGAAAATGTTAGTATTTTATTGTGTACGGTTCTCAGTATCACTAGTTGTTTTTCCTGAATTGAAAGCTCGGTCTGTGAATTCAGAGGGGGCATTGCCCCTAATCCCTCCTTTCGCTGTTTTAGAAAACGTATTGCTAAGGTCACCTCTTTGTTGTTCTCGGCATCCACAACTGCAGCTTTAAATCCAACATTCTATTTGTCCAGACTCTCGTGGCTTTCTGTTGACTGTCTCTGCCCTGTTTTTATTAGATGGGCTATGTTTTTATGAAATTGAGTGCTACTTCACAAATCTGGACCTGCCAATTCTCCCCACAGCTGTACCACAGATATTGGCTAATGAATTCTTTTAGACAACCATATGAGAACATTTACAGAACAAATAGAGGACGACAAAGCATTTGTTATTTTTTATTAAAATATATTCATAAAAAAATTATGGATATAAAACACTTTGACAACATTCAGAAACAAGCCAGTGTTTTGCAGCATTTTTATGATACGTCTATCGGTTGATTTCAGTGTTATCCACAGTTTGGCAAATTAAGTGAACAAAACCTTTCAGACAAGCAAATGGAGCCGGTTTGGTCTTGTTTGTATCTGTGTATTTTTTTTTTTTTCGGCAAGTGAACAATAAGCATCGACAACAATTACTATCACTCCTCTCATTAGCACAAAATTGGCACGATTTTATCAACATAGAATCCGTCAGATAAAAAAGAAAAAGTCAGTGAGGTTCAGTAAAAAACAGGCGAGAAGGGACTTCGTCTGCAGTAGATCCATCTTGAATATGGATGGAAGGCTCACAGCCCAGGTGAGAGCCAATTTTACGCACACACAGCGTGATTTTGCGAAGTCTACATACACAGATTGCTGCCGAGCCAGCTAGGGCTGCTTAGCTGGTCCTGGTTTACTGGTATCCTTTCCAATGTACATGTCTGCCAACTTTTTGAACTGAGGCCCCCAGGCGCTGAGGTAATCATATTCGTGGTCTCCCTCCGTTATCGAGGATTCCAGGGAGCTTAGCGACTCAGCAATTGAACCATTTCCTTCATAAGCGTAAGTGGCCAGAGAATCATATGGGGGCGCAGATGGGTCCGCGTCGTTTTCCTGCAGCCGGCTGCTGATGAAGTCCCTGACATCTGAGCATTCGTTCATGGGCGAAGGCCGGTGGTAGGGGAAAAGCATCTCAGGGATGATGTCACGTCTCATCTTGTTGCTTTCCATGACCTCAGGGTGGCGCAATGTTCCGATGTCAAAGGCCTGCGTGTCCTCCTCACCGCCTCCCTCATCATTATAGCTGACCACGTTGTCCCTCACATCCTCTTTAGAGATAATCAGAGGCTCCTTCCTTCGCTGCTTCCGCAGAGCCGAGAACAGCACCACAATCACTACAATGATACAAACAAAATGCATTACTTCTAACATTCAACAAATCATGCCCCAAATGAAGCTACCTTACACTAACTACTCAAAATCTGTAGAACTGCTTGGGCTGTTTTTCCACTTTGTGACATCTAGGTCAAACTTAAAGGTGTACATAGTCAAGCACAATTAAGTCTTTACCCCATTCATCATATGGTTAAATATTAATTGTTGGTTAACGATTGATTGTTGATTAAATATTGGTTAAATATTTATTGTGTGGATTTGGTAAACATAAGTGCCACGGCAGAGATGTGAGTGGTAGACCACTGAAAAATATCCAATCAGAAATAGCTCTGTGGCCAGAAGCTGACAAAGGTCTACAGAATGAGCCACAGCATTAGCTGGGTGGAGCTACATGCACAGAATTTCTTATATAGTAGATAGAAAGTGTAAATGGCTCCGGTAAAGTAGTACAAAATTGGACACACTGCTGGTAACTCGTGATTGAAAAAAGGTTAATTACTTGGCACAAGAGGTACATGGCCTTTCTTATAAGTTTTTTTTTTTTATCTGAAAGAGATCTGACATGATTAGCATTCCTAAAGTTGTAAAGTTTCTTTGACTTTTTCGAGTCATCCGGTGACTTTTGCCATCTAACATGGCCAAGAAATTCTAAATGAGCGACAGTTTTGGCATGATGGAGGCAATCTTGAAAACAAAGCTGCCACACAAACACCACCCTGAGAAGCACAATGGTCCACTGACAAACACTTCATTAATATTTTGTTTTAGCTCAACTATTAGACAGTAATACAGTCTAATATACTGTTATATAGATTATATAGATCAAAACCTCATCAGTAGTTGACAAAAACCTGACAGTTGTAGCTGGTCTACCATAGACATCTGTTTGTCCTTTAACATGAGGCTGGAGCCGCGGCCACTGAGACAATGTTTACATGGTCCATGGCTCATTGCAAAGTTAAATCAAATAACAACTATATTTGACAGAGAGTGTATATGACAGCATTGCTGAAACAGCCGTGGTGTTCCTTTGGGTTTTGTACCTAAATACACAGGCCAACAGGTCAAAACCATCAGGGATAAGATTATGTGTGTGTGATTATAAATATGTGTTTAGTTTTTCCTGCACATACTCTTTTGGTGATTAAACTAATTATATGTTGCATGTTGGTATAATTAGCATATAATAATCATATGCTGAGCGTTTTTGAAGAAACAGTGGTAGCTGACTGACACTGATCATTATATCTATGCCACAGTGTGGCCTGTCTGACTTCACACTGAAAATATTGAAACAGTTCTTGATTGGTGCTGCGGTTTAATAAAAAACCATATGCAAGTCTATTGCAAATCTAATATTACTCATAATTCAAAAAGTTGATGTGACTGAAAAAAAAAACTGAAAGCAGATCTGAAATCAACATGAAAATCTGGTTTGAAAGTGTGTTGTCATTTCTGATGATTACAATTTTTTTTTCTTGACCTGTGATATCAATGCCTAATTAATTCCACCACTATGGCAAAATGTAAACAAAAAACAAAAAACAATGAAACATTCAATTGCGGTTCTCACATTGCCAGAATTTGTCACTGCTGACACGGTATCTACAGAGTATCTCTACTATGACCAAAATGAACTTCTGAGATTCTGCAGTCAGTACATACTGAGTAGGATGACTATACAGAGAAGGATAGCCACCAGGGCTCCGGTGCTGAGGCCTGCAGAGAGCAGAAGAGCATCCACGCTGCAGGAACGCATGCTTCCTGTGCTGTCACAGCCGCACACACGGATGGTCAGTGTGCTTGTGCTGCTCTGGATGGGGTAGTCGTTGTCCGAGATGACCACAGGCAAATAGTAGGCACTCACTTCTTGCCTGTTAAACCCACTCCTTCTGGTCAGAATTCTAGCTGTGTTATCTGGGGGTGAAATGGAATATTCAAGTGAGAGTGGAACACTATCATTTGAGGCTTTGAAAACAACAGAAAATGTAGTCAAATCCTCATGATTCAATAGGGGAAAAAAGATGTAACATTATGGTCAATGCATTTTTCAGGGCTTCCCAGATAGACATTTGAAGGAATACTGATTCACCTTCATTGTCAAAGACGGTAAAGTTTGGATTGCTGGTGCTCAAGCTGAATACAAATTTGTGGCCAATCAGAGGCTCATCTGTGTCTATGGCACTGATGGTCTGGATCATCTGGAGATAGAAACAAAAGACAGTGTGTACATATCCTTTTATGCTATATGGACAAAAGTATTGGGACCTCTGACCATTACACCAACAGGGACTTGCATTCAAATACATACTTTACTATGGAGTTTGCAGCTATAACAGCTTCCACTTTTCTTGGAAAGCTTTCCACAAGATTTTGGAGCAATTCTGCATGAATCTGTGGTGTTGCCAAAAATGTCTTGGTATACTGAAGCATTAAGGTTGTCCTTTACTGGAAATAAGGGCTCTAGCCCAAACCCTGAAAAACAGGTGTTTCCCAAAACATTTGTCCATATTGTGTATATCCATGCAAGAGATAAAGCACTGACACGAGTGAAAAGTACTTCAAAGGTACTTGGAGCAACAAATATTAAAGAGTTGATAAATCATATATGAAATCATTAATTTACGTAAAATCTAAATAAACCAATAGAATGAAAGTAAAGGTGTAAAACAACAATAGCATTGAATAACTGAAATATTTACAATTATAGTTAATGCCACCAATCCTACTACTACTACAACTATTTCTACTACTACAAATATTTCTATTATAATAATATAATAATTCAGCACTCTTATTATTATGACTATTTTTAGACAAACATTTAAATATGAATCATGCCTTGAGACTTTCTTAATTTATAGAACGTTTAAATATTTGGAATAATCCTGAAAATTCTATAATACATATTATTTGTGATTTTCCTAATTTGTAGGTATATAATGGAGCAGTATTGCAAATGAAAGCAGCCACTGTCTCAAAAAGATGTATTTTAATATTGGCCTTTTCTGACCAAAGGATAGCCTGCAGGTCAACATGTATAAATCTATTTCATTCGGTAATAATAATTGGTTGAATTCTTATGAGCTATCATTGCATAAATAGTTTGCAAGAAGAAGAAGAATATCTAGCACTCTTGCAATATCAGTTTTGGCCCTTTTGGTTTGAAGGAAATGTACATGTCCTGCCACACTGTTGCTGCAAGAGGTTAACAAATGGACACTAGCATGACACTGACTTTATGTCCTCATACAGAAGGTACACGAACTCCTGTTGTATCATATTTTACTCAAGAAACTTACTATAGATGGCATTTCACATGCATCTGATTTTTTTTGGCTGTCACCTCTCATCTACTGCAACCAGGGCTCCACTTCTACTAATGGAAAATCTCCATTGTGACCGAGCTCATGAACTTTTAATGGCCCTCAAGCACTACAGTCCCATTATGTTTACATGTTCGGCATTTACACTGCCATTTTCATGTCATAACAGATCAATATTCATGCCATAACAGAATGTCGAATACCTGCCCAGCTTTTACATTCTCACACACAAATGTGTCGTAAGACATGGCGAATTCGGGTGCATTGTCATTCACATCCAAGACTTTTATCAGGACAGGAACACGGCTCCTCTGACGCGGGTTATCTGGAGAGAAGCACAAAAATTGGCAGTTGAAGACAAAAGGAAATGTTCACACTTTTTTTTTCTCTTTCTGCTCCCAAGAGCAAACTCACTTATTTCGCTGGCGAGTACGGAAATGTTGTGCCACTTTGACACCTCTCGGTCGAGAGATTTCAAGGATGAGATGGATCCGTTTCTCGGGTCGATGTGGAAAAGTCTGTCGGGATCGGTGTGCTGGTCTATTGCGAACCTGCGAACAATTGGAGGGCCAAAATGATTGGATTCAGCACACTATTCCTGCACTGTTTAACCCTCACAGGACAAAACCTCATATCAAATAAAGGCTCTTACTGGACAGGGTAATCTGTTGCATCTGGGTCCCAGGCTGTGACCGTTCCAATGATGCTCCCTTTCGGTGTGTCCTCATTAACCTCGATAACAAACTGGGGTCTGCTGAAGACCGGCGGCTCATCCACGTCTTTAGCCGTGACTTTAACAGTGGCTGTGTCCGAGAAGGGGCCCAGATGGAAGAAGTTGGGGTCAGTGTGTGTGTTGGTCACTTCCACTTTGATGGTGTAGACCCTCCTGCTCTCGTAATCCAGTTGCTTTAAAAGGAGGTGAGGCAGTTCAGAGGTGAGGCAGTTTAAATGGAATATGTAGGTCAAGTGAAATGTATATATGTAACAAAGAACCAGGGGAAAAAAAATTATACTATTACTCTTCCACAATTGTCATTAAATTCAAAGACAAGTATAATAAAAGCCATTTTATATAATATCATAATAACATGAAACCCCATTCATCTTTTGAAAGAATTACGAGGGTGTGCTAATACATCTGACAGTAAACACTGAACATGAGCTTAAAATGCAAAAACTTTCCTCCAATAGCTAGTTAATTCACTGATGTCAGAACAAAACCTTGTATCTCTATTTTTTCCCCCTTGTTGAAAAACAATTAGTTATTGGCTAATTTCTTTACATCACTTTTTAAAAATCAAAAGCTTTTAGCATTGTTTTAATTTTGTTTCAGTTTTTCTAGTTTTTACTAATTGAAAATGATTATTATTTTTGAATGAGAATAACTAATTTAGTAATTAATTGAACCTAGTAATTATTTAGTAACAAATAGAAAACTAGCATTTCATTTATGAAGTTTAACTTATACAGCTACAGAATTACGAGGGCGTTCTGTACTAGTTTAGTTTTGGTGTCTTTTTGCTGTAAATGAAAGTGTTTCTTCATTATTAACCATTATAATTCTTATCTTGCATTACATTCTGCGTATCTTCTTTGTCCTGTTTCATATTTCCCTTAAAATGAAGAGTACACTTGGTCTACTTAGAAGATAACATCATTATGTACATCATTATTCTAATACTAATGTAAAGTACTTCAGTATTTAGCATGTTTACCTTTCGAACAACAATAACGCCCTCTTGTGTTATTTCATCGGTAATGATGTCAAGTGAGTCTTTTCCATCGCCATCCACGATCCTGTACTTCATCTCAGCATTCTCCCCTTCATCCCCGTCATTAGCTTTGATTCGACCCACGGTGAAGCCTATCTCCGCTGACTCATAGGTGCTTAAATGGTATGAACCTTAATCGTAAGAAATTCCAGTTAGTTTATTGACATTATAGGCCTTGGCTCTATAGTAACTTTTGATTACCAACAACCTTGATTGATTGAAAATCTCATTTATACATTTTCATGCCAAATGTAGCCATTCAGCCAAGTTTTGATTTTTTTTTTTTCAAAACTGAGCTAACAAGCAAGTATGGCACACCAATTAGAATCAAAACTTCAGACTCAAAATTGTTAAATAGTCTGAAGTAGACTTGTGTTTGTGGTTTCTGACACTTAAAGACCAGAGTTAGGCATGCTACGGGCAGACTATATATATTTATATATGTGGAAATCAGTACACATCAACTACAGAAAGCACAAATCAATATTTAAGGTAGAATTTCTGCATATTTCCTGAATTTAGCTTTGGTACAGCTGGTGGCCTAGTGGTTAGGGAGTTGCCCCTGCGATTGGAAAGTAATGAGTTTAAATCCCAGGACTGTCAGTGGCACCACTGAGGTACCTTTCAGCAAGATAGCATCCCCACAGACTGCTCCCTGGGCATTGTGTCTGCTGCATCACTTGGTGAATGAGTTAAATCCAGAGAAAGAAGCTCACATTGTATGCTGTCCTCTGGTGTGTTCAAATGTAACAAAAATAGCCACTTTACACTTTTTTATCATGGAGAATTATATAAATATAATTTAACTGGGATCACATATGACTTTTGCATATGACAGTGTCAGAAAGCACATAAGCAAGTGCATTTTACAAATTTTCACAATTTGAGGCCAATACAAGTTGATTTAGACATGCATTAGTCAGTGCCCATAAGCATGCTTTACTCCAAAGAAGCATCTGCTAAACCTATATTGGCTGCTTCTGAAAGTTCCTGCAATATAATTTGTTCATGACTTACTGTAAGCGAAGCGAGGTGGGCTGTCATTAACATCTGTGAGGGAAACATTAACCATGGTGGTCCCGGAGAGACCTCCCATCTGTCCTGCCATGTCCTTGGCCTGGATAACCACCTGGTAGTCCTTTCGCACCTCGCGGTCCATGTTGGACAGTGCTATTCTCACAATACCTTTTCAATAAAAAGCAAAGATTACGGATATTGCATTCCTGCAATGAGATTGGTCCGAAGTGCACCATAACTCACCCTACACTATATGGACAAAAATATTGGACAAAAACTATATGGACAAAAATCTTAATACTTCAGTACACCAAGACATTTTCACTATGCTTCCAACTTTGTGGACACAGTTTGGGAAAGAACCTTTTCTTTTCCAGCATGACTGTGCCCCAATGCTCAAAGCGAGCTCCATAAAGACATGACTGGCCTGAACAGAGCCTTGACCTCAATCCCATCCAACACCTTTGGGATGAACTGGAATGGAGATTGTAAGCCAGTCCTTCTCATCCAACTGACCTCATAAATATTCTACAGAATGAATGGACACAAATTTCCACAGAAACGCCAAACTCTTGTGGAAAGCTGTCCAAGAAGACTGTTAAAGCTGCAAATGTGGACCAATTCAATATTAAAGTCTATGAATTTGAATGCAACATCATTAAAGTCCCTGTTGGTCCATATAGTGTATGTTCAGTTCCTGTTACTGATAAAAATAAACCAATAGTTTTTTTAATGCATGTTGTTCAGTGCACTGTCCAGCACTGAATTAACATTATATAATGCATTTATTATGTAGCATAATAATTACATTGATTAAATACACTCCAGAGAAGTGAGAAATTTTAATGCAGCGTGAAGGACTGTGTGATCAAGAACGCGTTCTTCTTTCTCAAGGCCACCCATAGAGCTATTTTTTAAAGGTTTTTCATCATTGTTTTTCATCTGTAGTCTTCATAACTCTTTAGTTGTGATGGCTTCTATACAACTACAGGTGAAACAAGAAAACTAATACAAAAAATCTTCATAACTATCTATTTTTTATTGGTGTGAAACAAGAAAATGCTCACAAAAATAAGGTTGCTCTCCTAATTTCAGCTCCTCAATAGCATTACAGTTCACTTTAGTCATTTTTAGAATATTTTAAAGTGATGAAGAAGGTGAGGAGGGGAAGGGAGGACTGCCATGTCGGAAAATTCATAGATTAAAGTGTCTCCTTAAGAGACACAACAGGGACATTCCTTCGGTTGGAAAGCTCTTTGGGAATTTGGGAATTTGCAGCAGTGTAAATATAAATGGCAGATTTAGACATCAGTTAAAATCTCTGTTAACATTTATATCCATTAAGTCTTTTTAGAGGTAGTGTATTACTTCAGGGACGTTATTGATATGATGGTACTGAACACATGTGATTCCACTGAGTGCTATGATCTTTCAAAGTCACAACCATGCAAGAGATTCCTATGTAGATCTCTTTGAAGAACCTGCCCTAGAAAGGCATCATAAGCTCTTTAAGACATGTCAGGCTTCAGCCATATGTTCAGGGGACCCACCTGTCTCAGGTTCCACAGAAAAGTATGGCTGACCTTGCAGGATACTGTAAACCAGCCTGGCACTGTTACCATATGATGCATCATCTGCATCTGTGGCATTGACTTCTATCACAAAAGTACCTAGAACAGAAGGAAACAGCACTTAAGCATTAAGGCTGAAGGTCAGTCAGACACAGTTTGCAAAGCATCTGCTTTAGTAATGAATGAAGTTGAAAAAGCACATGAAGTGTATCTTCCTAATGATACCAAATTCCTTGAATTGAAAAGTGATAAAAAATAAAATAATAATCACAATCATAATAGCAATAGTAATAATAGTAATAATAATAATAATAATAATAATAATAATAATAATAATTCTTATTAGAATCATTATAATCATCATCATCTAAAAT